>JALMQS010000185.1:0-114285 GCA_024734495.1 Forficula auricularia
GCCTAATGAAGCCAGAATAAAGCTGGCAAAACGTCTCAAAAATCAATGATAATTTTTTGATTTACACCTTAAAAACCTGTCCAAGTACCTGCGAACTTACTTAATTAATTAAATAATATGGACGCTATGGACTTCAATAAACAATACCTGGAGGCACCGTGCGATGCTCGGTAACTTCTTCCTTCAGTTAAAACCTTTATTTTAATATTATTTTTAATTTAAAATCCTGATAAAAAAGGTCGATTTTTATTTGAGAGCCGTTTTCAAATTAAAAAAAAATACAAATATATATAGTATTCGCCCACTGTAACCCCCCCACCCCCACCCCACCCCGCTTGACCCCCACCCCGAAACCTCGATCTACCCCCGGATCCCCCACCACTACACCCCACCTCCTGCACCTGTTTTGATTCAACCATATGATTCATTTTTATTCATCCAATTGTTAATAAATAAAACCAATCAAAATGTGTTGTTTTTTCAGAAAATTGAGACTCTGCTTATGCGAAATATATTTTTAAATAAATTCTTGATTATTTTTTATTCTATTAAATAAATAAAATTTTTTATAAAAACAATTATAAAACGTTTATTAATATTTCTAACGTTTAGGTTGAACAAAATATGTTAAAAACTACAATAACAATAAATCTTCAAGGCCTTTGAGAATAAATGATTTACCCGACCCATTGTCTGCCTGAGCACAAAAGGAAAATGGAAACCTTTTTTTTAAACCCTAAGAATGGGATTTGTCTACCTGAGAATAATTAATTTGATTACGAAAAAAACTCATCAAAAACAATTTTGTCGAAGATGAGACCGTGACAGATCGAATTGTCACCCCAAAAACCCCCTAACTCGTGAATTTCATCAAAGTCGTTAGAGTCGTTTTCAAAATAGAACCAAGATACAAATATATATACAAACAAATATATATATACAAATAAATTTACAATTTTTGCTCGTTTAATAAGAGTAGATAGCAATATTTCAAATGGCTATGGATAAAGTCTAGCAACAATTCATTACAGTTTATTATATTAATATTATTGTTATAATCCCTCCATAGCCCGTTAACACAGTTACCTTTTTCCTCTGTCTCTGTTTTTCGGCTGTGTTGAGATGCGTGTGCAGTTTATTCATGACCGGATGATCGATTGTCGGCGAGGAGACTCTAGCGGAAGCGGAAGCTGCCTCGGCGGTGGGTGGGTCCGCATCCCCCCCGGAGGGGTTGTCTGTCGGCTGGGGGGTCGTCAACGTCGTCAACGTCGACCGAGGTTTGTTGGGCATAAACGGCACCCAGCCATTCGAGCTCATCAACATCGGAGGCTGAAGACACAGACACAGAGACAAGGGACTCAACCAAACCATTTGCATAAGCCTTCAATCAGTCGGATGGCATTGGCCACAAATAAACCCAGAAACCCTGGGCTCGAAATAACACCCACCCCCGCAGCTATTAGGGCCCTCAGCACCAGCACTCGGGGGGCAAATTAATGAATTAAGGGAGAAAGAAATGAAACGGAGCCTTTTTAAGGGTGATAATGTGGAAAGTTGGAATTAGAATTGGTGCTGGATTAATCGAGAGGATGAATATTAAGTATAAAAGAAACGGCCTATCAGAGAGAGGGAAAACTCATTTATCTTAAAGGATGGAGATCAAGCCATAAACCCTGAGGCTTGGAACAAAGATATTAGGGATAAAAAAGAAAAAAAACAAGTGTTACTGACTTTTGTGGCCAATATCTTAATCTCTAATATTAGATAACATTTTGTATTTATTTTTTTTTTTTTTTAATAAATCCTAAAATGTTTAACCGATTGTACTTAAAATTCATTAATTAAGAGTAAAAAAAATTATTACTAATCAATTGATTTTAATTTGAAAATTTTTTTAATTTTCTTTTCTTTTCAATGTTAAGGTAGTTCTTTCACAAATGCAAAAATTCAAGAAGTCTTTGAAACTTGGAATATAAGTCATTAAAAGCATAATATACACATACTGTTAAAATTTGAAGACGATTTACCCCACCAAACATGAAATAATTGCAATTAAAAATGAAATTTTTTAAACATGGTAGATAGGGAAAGGGTGGGAAAATGATCATTATTTTATTTTTTTTTCATTGAAGGACTTTCACCATCTTGATGAAAAACTAATATTTGTTAGAATAATATATTCGGAGTTACTTAAAAAAAAAAAATTGAAATTATTTACCCTGTAGTTTTGATAAAAAAAACATATTTCGGCGATTATTTTTAGTGGAGGGGATATAATATCAATGGCTTGGAAACGATCCATTCATAAAGAGGATATAGTAGTGTGAACAGTACTGTCACGTTAAGGTAGTTGTTTCGCGACAATACCAGCAAAAAGTTAATGCTCAAGTATATAGAACAGTCAATAAGGATTCATAGTTCATAAGGCCAACACTTTTTGCTGTTTTTGTACCAAATCTAGCCAATCCCGTGCTCGTTTGAGAAATTTGGCAACATTGAAAGAGATTGAATATTTTTATACATGACATTAAAATGACAGATAAAATGAATGATAAAATACATTTTAAAGGTCGATTTATTAATCAAAAAGTTCTAAATAAACGATTAAAAGCTGTTGTGGTAATGAATGAGGGAAAAAACGAAAAAAATGTGTACTAAGAGTGCTAATGTAGGTACCCGAATAATTGAAGTGGGCGAGTTGGCGAATAACCTAACCTGTTGTCACTGTCAGAAAGATATTTTATTAAAAAATATTGTTGATGAAAGGCGATTAGGTTTGAATTCTATTTTTTCAATAAAATGTCAAGATTGCTATACATTAACTCATGTCAGTACTGGAAAGAAACATACATTTTGGGTGGTTAGTTTTTGTATTTTTAAACTTCTAGGGGGTCCGCTGATTATGTGTACAAAATTTGGTTGAGTTTGCTAAAATGGCCTAGATTTCGCCCCCCCCCCCACCATTAATTTTGGCCCCAGAAAAAAATATTTTCATTATTATAGGTTTATTTTATTGTATATTTCATTTTTCTTGTTTTTTTTTTAGTTTGAAAAGATTATAATTTTAAATTTTAACCCCCCCCCCCTTAATTTTGGGTCGATATGCACCAAAATCTAACCAGCTCTTAATGTCAATGGACCAAAACTAAGTGTGAAATTTGGTTTCGATATTCACACTAGTTTTTGAGCTAGCTCGTCCACAAAAATTTGGTAACGCACAGACTAACTAACAGACTAGCAGACATTTTGAGAAAACAATTATTATTTCGAAAAAAAGAAGAAAAAAACGCTTATTTCATGCACGATCACAATACTTGACCATACACCCTGTATGGTAAAGTAAAAAATGATTAGCCATACCCTTATCCAGAAAAAAATTAAACTTATATACTTTAAAGAGTGAACTAATAATAATAAAAATAATATTTTCAAAAATTTCTATAAATATCGTTTTGTTATTTTTTAACAAATGTAATCAACGCCTACGTTACATCTTATAAAAATTATAATTTTGAAAAATCTAGCGCACGCTTTCTACTTTTTACTCCCTCTTTCGCTGGTTTAATAAATGCGCTGTTGCCAAAATGTTTTTAGTGAGAATTTTTTTATATACATTTTTCATTATTTATTCCTTATTATCTCAGAAACTGTGTTGTAACTATGAATCAAACTTGTCTTAAAATATGTATTGGTTATTGTTTAATGTTGGTTTAGTTTTTTATAAAAATTGTACGAAGGGTTTCTTAATTATAATTAAATATGTATGTAAACTTTCCGATATCCCGTATAGTGCAATGCTAAAGAGCCCGAAAAAATCGATTTTTGAAATTAAATATCTCCGGAACTGTATTGTTCATCAATTTCGTTTTGCCACCAATCGATGCACAAGTATTTCAATAATAATATATCTAAATTTCAGAAAAATCCTACGAAAACGCATTTGGCGGAACAACTACCTTAAGCTAGCAAAAATTGTATATATATTTATATAGTAATTAATTTTAATTATACTACTCTCCTACTCCAAAATTATATTTTATAATCTTCAAGATAAGCTGGTTTTTTACATGAAGGTTTAGATTATAAAAACAATCTTTAATTTGGGTTTTATTAACTTAAAAAGACTGACATACGAAAACAACAATAACACTTAAAATTACAACAATAGGAGAATAAATAAACAATCACTGCCTGTATGATTAATTACATAGTAATTTAATTTATAATTTGAAAGTTTATATTGGAAAAATAAGGACAAGTTTTTTATGTGTGACTTTTTTATTTATCCACCAACGTTTCGTCGACTTTGCCGACTTCTTCAGGGCTTCTACAATTATAAGAACATTCTTGATATTAATTTACAAAAGTACAGTCAGAATCCAAAAACAAACATGTATCAATAGTTTACCTAGCAAATAGTCATGTCACACATTCGTCTAAATTTTCTTATTACCTTCGTTACCATTGAAGGCCATCAAAATACAATTTTCAAAAGATATTTGGCACATTCACAAAAAACACAATTTTTCTCTTTATAATAACAATCTTATCAATACAAAACAGAACAGAAATCACTTCTTATAAAAATACAATAGAATACTTTTCTTTTTATCCCTATATACAAAAATCTCAACTTCGAATAAATTAAACTTATACATTAATAAAATATATGTCAACGACACCAGTCAAGTTATTATTAGATGAAAAAATCCATTAGAAATCTATTTTTATTTTCAACATATAATTGCATTTATTTTTGAAATTTTTTTATTATTATTTATTTTTTTTTACTTTTTATTTTTATCCTTATACCTGTTTAGCAAAAAACTATAAATTCCACTTAAATTCTGGGTGTCTGTTCTAAAATTCACTGTATCATTTAACGAAATGTGAATCATTTCACTTCACTTGTTCTTTTAAAATACACTGGTTCAAAATCTAATATTAATGTATCATCAAACTTGAATTGATGATTTAGATCAAAATGATGGGTAGCTAGGGCGGTTTTGTCATATTTTAAAAATGACATCAATATCATTAAAAAAAAAAAAGTACTTTCAAATATTCCCAAGTACTTCCAAATATTTCCAAGTACTTTCAAATATTTCCAAGTACTTCCAAATGTTTCCAAGTACTTCCAAATATTTCCGAGTACTTCCAAAATACTTCCAAAGAGGTGTTCACTTACTTCCAATTGCGGATCACCCCTCGACTAAAACCATTTAATAATGAAAATAATTTGTATCTTATATAGGTATCAATATTTTTTTTTTTTACTTAATTGATATTTTTTCGAAATAAATTCGAAATATTCGAGATAACATTTTTTTGCAAACTAACCCTCCAACACGTCTCAACTTGTATACGTGTCTAGACTCGTTTGAAATAGACTCGAGTTTACATCATTTAAAATCTATAATATTAAATATTTGTATAATTGCAAATAAGCAAAACGGGTAATTCTAGAGCAATTGAGTACTAATATAGTATCTAATGGTTGACTTTTTGACCAAATTGATTTTATTTATTTATTTATATTATTAAAAAACAAAAATATCCTTCGATGGCTTCTTTTAATTATTACGCGTGTTTACAGTTTATTTGCTAATAAAGTTAGAAGAGTGAAAGAAAGCATTATATCGCCCTCTCTTTCCCACTATGATTGAGATTTTATATGAATATGATACTTGTTAAATAAATATTTATGTGCACAAACGTTAATAATTAAATAATTTAGTATCCGCTAATAGCCATAGGATTGACAAAGTGGTTAATTTATTCAGTCTATCCTGTAAAGTAATCATTGAGATAATGGAAGACTCAGTCTCTCCTGCTACTGGCAAGTATGCATTCAAAACGAAACGACCTGTAATGCGGGTTGCATCTTTATCTAAATATTTATTAAAAAATATTTGATCATTAATTCAATTTTTATAAAAATCAAATAATTTTGCTTTCCGTGTGGCCCTAGTATTGAATTCACTCCATTTTTTTGAGTACAAAATTAGCTATTTTATCAGATCCATATCACAGAATCTATTTAAGCTATATTTGAAATTTGGTAACTCCTCAAGATGGATTACATGTGTATAATTTCAGCTCTGTATCTCAAATGGATTCCGAGGTGCAGGGGGTCGAAATTGACTCGAAATGGTTCGTATAAATAGCGTAGAGCGTGTACGGCCAAGCTATGCTTGAACTTGCCTCGCGTACGCTGTGCGGTATGATAAATTTCATTAAAATAAGCTGACGTGTTCTGATGTGGCTATCCACTCTGACTTTACCATACAACCTGGCCCCTCACTTATATTTAATATTTAATAAAATTATTTAGGGGGGGGTAGTTTTTGCATTTTAGACTTCTGGGGTCCCACTGATTATGTATACAACATTTGGTTGAGTTTGGTACAAGAGATTAGATTTTCATTTTTTGACCATACACCCCCCCCCCATTTCGGGAGGTTAGTTTTTTGCATTTTTAGACTTCTGGGTCCCACTAATTATGTATACAAAATTTGGTTGAGTTTGGTACAATGGCCAAGATTTTCATTTTTTGACCCTCCCCCCCCATTTTGGGCCGTTAGTTTTTGCATTTTTAGACTTCTGGGGTCCCACTGATTATGTATACAAAATTTGGTTGAGTTTGCTCAAATGGCCTAGATTTTTAATTTTTAACCCCCCTCCACCTTAATTTTGGGTCGATATGCACCAAAATCTAATCAGCTCTTAATCTCAATGGACCAAAACTACGTGTGAAATTTGGTTTCGATATTCACACTAGTTTTTGAGCTAGCTCGTCCACAAAAATTTGGTAATGCACAGACTAACAACCAGACTAACAGACATTTTGACAAAACAATTATTATCTCGAAAAATATAATTTTTTCGATGTTCACTTATTAGAGCTTTTTTATAGAGCGAAATGCCATGGTTTCGCTCAATTTTTTTAATCAAAATAGTTTCAGCCGTTTTTGAGATATTTCGAAAAAAATAAGGAAAAAAACACTTTTTTAATGCACGATTACAATACTTGACCATACCCTGTATGGTAAAGTAAAAATAAGTTGGTGATTAATGCATGTATTCTGTAATGGAAATTTGTCTCTTGTTAGAGAATATTATTTGAAATAATAATATTCAATTAATCAATCTCATTTCTATCTTTAAATCATGACAAAACTATTAATGAATAATTGAAATTGTTTAGACTAAGAAATTTATTTTCCCGTTCAAAGTCTGAACTGGGTGGGCAAATAGAACATGCTTTATTAAATAATTTATTAAAATGCTAAAACACTAGATTTTGAAATAAGTATAGTCTGTTCTCAAGAGAACGCCCACTTCCTTTTAATATTAACAAGTGGGTATTAATTCTATATTAGTTTTGTTAGGTCGGTGAAACAAATAAATAATTTAAGGAAATAGTGAGTGAAAACTTTTTTCCAAGACTCGCACTTTGCGAATTTCGCTGATATGGAGATATTGTTTGGTTTTAGTTCAGATTGCTGAATCTTGTCTCAGAGATGCAGTTTATCTATAAACATTAAACAATTATAAAATGATAGCTGCAAGGGCTTATGCAGAGGGTGGCAGGAGAGACACGGCTCCCATTCTGATGAGTTTATCTTATTAAAAATATTCAATCTAGATCAGGGCTGTCCAACCCGTGGCCTGCGGGCCACATGCGGCCCAGCACTGCAATGAGTGTGGCCCAACATAAAATCATAAACTTCCTTAAAACATTGAGATTTATATGTAGAGATATATTTATTCCCTTTTTCGAAATATGAATGTACATTTGTACAATACGTGAAGCTTTTTTCAAGAATAAAATTCACTAAAAGCAAAATTATAAGCTCAACTATATAAGATAAAAAAATAATAATGAAGTTTCGAATATTTAAAAATATTTTTCTTATCATATTTTCATTTTCTAAAATATTTATTATTTCTGTAAATTATATGCTTCGACAATAACCAAATCTATTAGTTATCATTCTAGTACAAGGAGGCAAGGAATTGGGGTTTTCTAGAACAATCACAATTAAGTGATGATTTCTCATCTGGACTAAAACTTGTCAGGTCTTGTCTTTTACATCTTTGCACGTTCTTACATGTTAATAGATAATGGATAGACAGGGATTATTATATCCGTCTTTTCAACGCTCAGGATTTTAAATTCAAAGTCAAACTTTGTTAAGACATGGTACGCTGTTTGCAGTTTCGGTGAATTAATCATTTTAAATAATAAATATGTAAATCTGATGTTTATTTCGATTTAATATTCTTTACATAATTTTTAGGATTTATTATTTGTTAATTAAACTAAAGTTGTCCCTATTTAAATTAGAATAAAAATACCCTGACAAAAAACATATGTTATAGTCTAGAAAAATAATAAAGTCCTTTTTCTTTTCTAGAATAGGCTAGAGATAAATAAATTCTAACTTTTTTAATTATTATCATTAGAATCTTATCAAGGAAAATTACTAAAAAAAAACTCGGAAAGAATGATCTCCTTTCTTAAGAGATAAGGCATTGCAAGGATTCCAATTACAAATCAAAGTTATAGTCTATAATCATATTAAAGTCAAAAAGTTTGGTATAATAACTTTTTCGATGCCTCTTTTATCATTGAATTCTCATCTTATAATAAAACACTCACTAGTATCATAATATATAAATTAATGCTTTAAAATCCTTAGTTTTATTTTTGAATGACATTCTCCTAAGGCATTATGTTATTTAATAATAGAATTATTGATTCGATACTTCTAATATAATAATTGGTTTCGGAGTCTTGAGCCCCTGGAGTGAGCCCTTGTCGCCAGTCCCAGTGGTGTAGGCGTATATTTATATAGGCATATTAAATTTGAATATCTGAAAAGATTAATTTATTTCAAAACTGTAGTCGAGTACTAGTAAATTTTTAGTGAATTTATAATAATCAGAAAAATAATTCTTAAAATTCAATATATGAGATTTGCCTACCGACTGTCTTGAGAGAAGCTTCTCGATACCTAAGAAAGAAAGCAATCTTATTTAATCAATTTCAAATAATAGTAAATTCACAACACCATGTACATTTATAATAACATAATATAATAATAAATAATTTCAATTAAATACTAATAATATTAAAATTGTTTTCCTCTGATTCTTGGGCCGCTGGTTTTTTTTTTTTTTTTTTTTTTTAATGATATTGATGAGAGAAGGAGATACACCAGAACTGGCGGATCCCCTGATGGCCTGCACAGATTACTTCGATCTTGAAAAGAACAGAGCAGAGAGGAAAAGAAGCCGGGATCACTGAGCCAATCTGTGAAACTCTGAATACAATTAATTCATCCAATTTACCATGGTTCTAGGCCGACAGTGGTGGGGCCTGAGTGATAAATTCGCTTAATTATCTCCCACTTAATTTTATTACCAGACCCATACTTACAGAAAAAATGTCTGCATGTGCAGTTGTAATGAACTCAAGAGACTTCCTGGGTTGCCAAATACAGTGCTCTGACCATTACACCCACCGAGGCGGACACGTGTAGTGTTATAAACCTATAGGATGTTTATATATAATACATATAATCGAATATTTAAATTATTTTATTTATTTATTATAATAAATATTCTCACATTTAAATATATTAAAAGGTATTTCACTAGGTATATTGAATGCTGAGCTTGATGAAAATGACGTGATCCCTATATGCCGAGAGGCTTGTGTCTCGCCATTAAACAGACATTTATAAATGAGAAAGAAAACGATCTTATTTTATTAATTCAATTTATGTGAAGGTACACGTAATCATTCTAATATAAGAAAATAGCATTTCAATTAAGAATTTTGTAGTTTAAATGAAATGTTATGAAAATATTCAGTTTCTTCACTGGGGCAGCGAGTCGACCAGAAATGGCAAAAGGGTTTAATTTTTTCTTCATCACATATTCAAATAAATCTATTGAAATTTCATATCTATGAAGTATATTCATTTATCTTTTATATCATAAAAGTTTTTATTAGAATATTTTCATTTTAAAGTGTTTATTTGACGTTTTTAATTTGAAAAACGCTAATCACTACTTTGAAATAATTGTTGAAAATATAAAATTAATACATATTATAAAACAATCGATTATTAATAAATATATTTAATTTTGAACAAAATTGATTTATTAGTTTTTAAGAAAATGGTAAAAAGCTAGAAAACAGTAACAAATGACTCGCTGATGCCTGGTGACTTGCGACCCAGCCTATAATAGACCAAAATAATTATAAATGAGAAAGAAATCGATCTTATTTTATCGATATCCACTATCTGAAGGTTCACACTATGTCTACTATATAAGAAAATATCAATTTGATTAAGAATTTTTTAGTTTAAAAGAAATTGTATGAAAAGATTCAATTTCTTCTCCCCGGGAGCAAATCAACTAGAAATGGCCAAGAGTTTTATTTTTTTCTCATTAGATATTTATTCAAATCTATTTAAATTTCATACCTGTGTGTTATTTTCATTTAATTTTTATATCAAAAAATTATTATTAGGAAATTTGCATTTTAAAGGGTTGTTTATTTGAAGTCCAATTTGAAAAAACGCTAATAACTCAGTTGAAAATTTTATAAAAAATATGAAATTCATAGATATTATAAAACAATTAATTATGAATCATTTAATACCATTTTGAACGAAATCGATTAGGTACTTTTCGAGAAAATTGTCAAAAACCATCTGAACCGTCAAAAAACAATGTTTTTTGAAAGCACGAGATGCCTTTGAAAAAAGTTAAAAAAGTCATATGAAACGAAACATTGACCTGTGACATGGAGGTGAATTTAAAATGTTTCTAAAACGGCCTTTCATAGACGGTTTTCGGGGTTTTTTACGATTTTCTCGAAAAGTACCCAATCAATTTCGTTCAAAATATCATTAAATGATTCATAATTAATTGTTTAATCATATCTATTAATTTCAATTTTTTTTTAAATTTCCAACCGAGTTATTAGCGTTTTTTCAAATTGGATTTCAAATAAACTACCCTTTTAAATGCAAATTTCCAAATATTAATTTTTTGATATAAAAAATAAATGAAAATAACATACAGATATGAAATTTCAATAGATTTGAATAAATATCTAATGAGAAAAAAATAAAACTGTTGGCCTTTTCTAGTTGATTCGCTTTCGGAGGGAAGAAATTGAATCTTTTCATACAATTTCTTTTAAACTACAAAATTCTTAATCAAAGTGCTATTTTCTTATATAATAGACATACTGTGAACCTTCAGATAGATGAAATCGATAAAATAAGATCGATTTCTTTCTCATTTATAATTAATTGGTATATCCAGAGAATGTCTCACCATCAGACACCTTATTTCTCATTGATTCAAGTCCATTCACTCTACAATATTGGAATATTTTTTTAACGCGCAAACTATTGATCTTAGACATTTTACTTATATGAACTTGTGTTGGAAATAAAATCTTGTTTAATTATATAAATTATATAAATTTGTGTGACTCAAAGGGTTAGGCAGTGATGGTGAAATTTATGAGGAAAGTTTGATAAATCCTCCTCTAGAGGCTTAGATATTGTACATATTCAAAAACTCTAATGAAGAAACATTTTGATATTTTAATTTACTAAAATTAAGTTCATTATCTATAATTTGCTCCGATGACTTTTTAAATATCTAGAGAAGTTATTCTTAAAGTGGCATATTCGATTCCGAGACTCGACGATTACTGTGGAGAGTATCCTCTCCATTGTAATTTTCCAGTGGAAATTTTTCTCAGAGGTAGTTTCCCATTGATATTGAAATTGATAGTGACCAAAGAAAATTTGAAATATTAATATGTTTGTTCCTTTATTATTAATCAGATATCACTTGCAATTTGTAGTTCATATTGACATTAATTCAAAAATAATTCTCATTTAATAGTTGAGGAATAACCATTCTACATTTGATTTTTGACATTTCGGTTATTATTGTAACCATTGCTGAAGACATGGAGGAATCGACTTAAAATCAAAAATAGCCATCGATTCTCATCTAATACTTGAGGAATAACAATTCTACATTAGGTTTTTGACGTTTCGATTATTATTGGTAACCATTGCTGAAGGCATGGAGGAATCGACTTAAAATCAAAATAACGATCGATTCTTATCTAATACTAGAGGAATAACCTTATTGCATTCCATTTTTGATGTTTTGACTATTAATGGCAACTCTACTGAAAACGTGGAAGAATAGACTTAAAATCAAAAAGACTAAATTCTTTTATGGCAAACAACTCAAGCTTGAGTTGTTTACCAAAAAAGATTTTAGTCTTTTTGATTTTAAGTCTATTCTTCCACGTTTTCAGTAGAGGTTGCCATTAATAGTCAAAACATCAAAAATGGAATGCAATAAGGTTATTCCTCTAGTATTAGATAAGAATCGATCGTTATTTTTGATTTTAAGTCGATTCCTCCATGTCTTCAGCAATGGTTACCAATAATAATCGAAACGTCAAAAACCTAATGTAGAATTGTTATTCCTCAAGTATTAGATGAGAATCGATGGCTATTTTTGATTTTAAGTCGATTCCTCCATGTCTTCAGCAATGGTTACCAATAAAACCGAAACGTCAAAAATCCAATATAGAATGGTTATTCCTCAAGTACTAGATGAGAATCAATCGCTATTTTTGGTTTAAAGTCGATACCTCTATGTCTTCAGCAATGGTTACCAATAAAACCGAAACGTCAAAAATCCAATATAGAATGGTTATTCCTCAAGTATTTGATGAGAATCAATCGCTATTTTTGGTTTAAAGTCGATTCCTCTATGTCTTCAGCAATGGTCACCAATAAAGACCGAAACGTCAAAAATCCAATATAGAATGGTTATTCCTCAAGTATTTGATGAGAATCAATCGCTATTTTTGGTTTAAAGTCGATTCCTCTCATGTCTTCAGCAATGGTCACCAATAAAAACCGAAACGTCAAAAATCCAATATAGAATGGTTATTCCTCAAGTACTAGATGAGAATCAATCGCTATTTTTTGGTTTAAAGTCGATTCCTCTATGTCCTTCAGCAATGGTCACCAATAAAAACCGAAACGTCAAAAATCCAATATAGAACTGATTATTCCTCAAGTACTAGATGAGAATCAATCGCTATTTTTGGTTTAAAGTCGATTCCTCTATGTCTTCAGCAATGGTCACTAATAAAAACCGAAACGTCAAAAATCCAATATAGAATGGTTATTCCTCAAGTACTAGATGAGAATCAATCGCTATTTTTGGTTTAAAGTCGATTCCTCTATGTCTTCTGCAAAGGTAACGGATAAGAAAACAACGCAGTTGCTATGGTTACTCATAAAAATTCCTCCCAAATTTTTAGCATTTCACAGAGAGAAGCCTATCCATTCTTACTTTAAGCAAGGCTAAATGAGCTATATTAAAAGGTTCAAATGAATAAATTTTAAAGAATTTAAAAAATTAAAAAAGTACTTCTTACTCTAGAGTAAAGTACTTTAAAATATAATTTTACTAAAAACTTTATTTAATCCTTTTTGTGGTCCCCAAGGTACTTAATTAGGATATTAAATTTCATCAAAATTGGTTAAGTCATTTTCAAGATATTTAGAAAAAACTAAAAAAAGTACTGAAATAAAGTACTAATGTTTGTGGGTCGATATGTACCAAAAACTAATCAGCGCTTCAGAAAGGAAGGGGGCGGGATTAAAATCATTTTCAAACAAAAATGGAAGAAAGCTGATATTTCTAATAAAATAGTCTCATAATTAAAAGGATGATAAACTCAAACCTTCGTCTTCACATTTTTATATAGTCATACATTTTCTTCTTTTTCGTCATTCTCAGTTTTATAAAATCTGTTTGGGATGCCATTTTTTTGGTTTCTTGAATAGATTGAGATGGTGCAGTTTTTCGAACACTCTTTAGAACATTTAAATATAGACTTATCTACAGTCAAGTCATCTTGTTATAGATAGTGGTTTACTTAATATATGGGGGATGGTCAAATGAACATAAATGTTAACTTTATTGTACATATCACCAAATAAAATAAATTATAACTAATAGAAATTTGAAATTTCTCGCAATTTTGGGAAAAATTCATTGGCTTCAACTATTATATATTTTAAATATCCCGTCTACAATGGAAAGATCAATTAATTAATAACATGTTTGATCATATTTCTGCATTTCAAATGAAACTTTGGGAACAACAGTTGAGGACAAAAAACCTTACTCACTTTCCCAACTTGTCATTGCAACCAGACGTCACATAGGAGGCAGCGGATAAATACGCTTCTTTGACTCTGACTTAAACCTCGAATTTGAAAACCGATTTCAGAATTTTAAAAAACATCATGTGCTTTTAGATTGCGATAGACGTGAATTTATTACCATATACGAGGTATGTTTCTAAAGAAAGTACCGTTTTAAAATAAAAAGAAAACAAGTATACTTTTAGTAACAATTTTATTTTCACAGAAAGCCTGTGTCTTAATCGACATAGTTTCCACCAATTTTAGGCATTTATTGTATCTTTCCACGAGAGAAAGAAGTCTGCCGCCTGATTGGACATCCTCTGCAACTTTCGATAATTTAGTCGTTTAGTCACAATTGCATAAAGAACACCTCTTGACATTAGAGGAAACAAATCAGATGGTACGCAAATGGGTTAGAACATTTAAAGATGCCCGTATGAATGTTCATGACGATGAACGAAGTGGGCGACCTTCTGACATTACTGAAGTTTTGGTGCACAAAGTTGACGAAAAAGTGAGAGAGAACAGACGGTTTACGATTTCGTGGTTATCTGATTTGTTTCCTCTAATGTCAAGAGGTGTTCTTTATGAAATTGTGACTGAAGGACTAAATTATCGAAAGTTGCAGTGGATGTTCAATCAGGAGGCAGACTTTGAGAAGGGAATACAAAAGCTCGTGGAAAGATACAATAAATGCCTTAATATTGGTGGAAACAATGTCGAAATGTAGATTAAGATACAGGCTTTCATGTGAAAATAAAATTGTTATGAAAATATACTTATTATTTTTTTTTTATTTCAAAACGGTACTTACTTTAAAAACATGCCTTGTATATAAGTTTATTATTAAGGCGACTCTAACTGGTGGGCATACTGAGTCTTGAAAAAGTTTCAACTTTTTTTCAATGTTTGTTTGTTTTCACGGCTGGCTAAAAGATACAGAAGGACATTTAGGTGTGTTTTTAACATAATTAAGCTGGCCTTTGATTGAATTAATTCAGCGCCGCGCCTGTAAAATAACGTAACCGTAACAAATGACTCTCTGATGCCGAGTGACTTATTGTGACCCAGCCTCTTGAGAAAATAGACCAAAATAATTATAAATGAAAAAGAAAACAATCTTATTTTATCAATTTCATCTATCTGAACCTTCACAGTATATCTATTATATAAGAAAATAGCATTTTAATTAAGAATTTTGTAGTTTAAAAGAAATTGTAAGAAAAGATTCAATTTCTTCTCTCCGGGAATCAACTTCTTCTTCTCCGAGTGCCATACCCGAAACGGGTGTCGGCTCCTCTCCACATATACCTGTGCTGAGTGTGTTTAGTTGTTTTACACAGATATATGGGACCTACTTTTTAACGCCGGTTCCGAACGGCTAATTTGGAGAAGTTACTAGGCAATTATACTCTTAGTAGGTTGCCATTACTTTCCAAGAGGAGGCGACTGCAAATATCTATCTGCCGAGACTCGGTCTCGAACCAGCGATCTTCGAGCCAGCGAGCCAGCACTCTACCCACTGACCCACAGTCGCCTCTGGGAATCAACTAGAAATGCCAAAATGTTTTTTTTTCTCATTAAATATTTATTCAACTCTATTGAAACTTCATATCTATGTGTTATTTTCATTTATCTTTTATATCAAATAATTATTATTAGGAAATTTGCATTTTAAAGAGTCGTTTATTTGAAGACCAATTTGAAAAAACGCTAATAACTCCGATGAAATTTTTTTTAAAAATATGAAATTAATATATATTATAAAAAATTAAATAATAATAATTAGATTCAATTTTGAACGAAATTGATTAAGTACTTTTTGAGAAAATGGCCAAAAACCATCTGAACCGTCTAAAAACCGATGTTTTTTTGAAAGCACGGGATGCCTTTTGAAAAAGTTTAAAAAGTCATATGAAACGAAATATTGACTTGTGACATGGAGGGGAATTTTAAATTTTTTTATAAAACGACCATACATAAACGGTTTTCAGGGTTTTTGACTATTTTCTCAAAAAGTACTCAATCGATTTTGTACGAAATTGATTTAAATTATTATTAATTAATTGTTTTATAATATCTATTAATTTCACATTTTTAAAAATTATTTTAAAAAAGTTATTAGAATTTTTTAAATTAGGCTTTAATTAAACTACCCTTTAAAATAGAAATATCCTAATAAAAATGATTTGATATAAAAGATAGTCATATCAGAATATGAAATTTCAATACTATAGATTTGAATAAATATCTAATGAGGAAAAAATAAAACCTATTGGCATTTCTCGTTGATTTGCTCCCGAGAGAAGAAATTGAATCTTTTCATACAATTTCTTTTAAACTACAAAATTCTTAATCAAAATGCTATTTTCTTATATTAAAAAGTTACTATGAACTCTCAAGATAGATTAAATCGATCAAATAAATAATTTATAATTCCTTTGGTTTGTTATAACGAGAGGATGTCTCGCTCCATCAGAGAGACATTTGTTATTGATTCAAGTCCATTCACTCTACAATTTTGGAATATCTTGTAGCTCGTAAACTATTGATTTTAGACATTCATATTAACTTTTCTGTTGGAAATTAAATCTTTTTTAATAAAAGTCGCCTTATATGAATTTGTTTATCTTAAAGGGTTAGGCAGTAATGGTGAAATTTATGTGGAAAGTTGGATAAATATTACTCTAACGTCCTAGATATTCTGGATATAAAAAATTATCATGAAGAAACATATTGATAATTTAATTTACTAAAAGAAAGTTCATTATGTATAAATTAGCTCCGATGACTATTTAAATATCAAGAGAGGATTAAACATACAAAATTAAATATTTTTATCTGAGAAATGTAAACATTATTTTACAAAAATAAAAGCGGTATAGATTAAGAGTGTTCCTTAGTATCAAGGTGAAAATTTTTATTGAAATCAGAAGCTTGAACAAATTCCATATTTTTTGAATCAAAAAATATTCTTGCTAATTCATTAGGCTTGAATTTTTATATTGAAAAATATTTACATTTACATAACTCGTAAACTATAGATTTTAGACATTTCTCTTACATTAACTTTTCTGATAGAAATTAAATTAAATTTAATAAAGATCCTTTGTTTTCCTCAAATGTTAGGCAGTAATGGTGAAATTTAAGTGGAAAGTTAGATAAATACTGCCTACAAATCTCATTGTACCTCCTAGAAAAATCGAAGCTCCATTATTAAGTGGCATCACATCACATATGTATTTCTCATTAAAAATTTAAGATATTACAAAATATTTTTCATATTTAATTCTTCGAATCAATAGTGATTAAACAAAAAATAATTTGAAAAATAAACATGAAAAAGTATCTATACCCAACATAACAGGTGAAATGAAAGATGGTTTAAAAAGTCAATGACACTGATAAATAGGTAGATATAAAAGCAATGCAAATATTTGAAAATTGGGTTATTTTATCTACTTTATTTCCACTAAAGTGATTGTTTTTATAATAAAAAAAAGGTAGTAATTTTAGTTCAAAAATTCTAAAAGAACATTGAAAATTGCTGAAAGAAAATTATGAGGAAATGAGGATAAAATTGATGTTTTCGCGCGAGGTTAAGGAAGAAAAAAAGTTTAAGTGATTTGTGATTAGTCATAAAATATTTATTTTTTGTTTAATTTTAAGAAATTTATTATTATTATAGGTATATCTTAATTAATAAACCTCAAAATAAAATATTTTTATTATTCTTAAATCAGATGTTTGATTATAATAATTACTCTTATAAAGCGAAAATATGGCCTCATATCGGACGGGGCAAGGCCGAACCTATATCCCCCATTGCAAGTAAGGGGGCGCCCAGGGGCGGACCGTGAATTTGTGGGTTCCTAGGCTAACACTACTTGGGGGCCTACCTAATTAATCAAACTAATTGCCATTTTGTGAAAAAACTGTTTTCTATAATGATGTATACGTACCATTTTTTCTTTTGTATCAGAGCGGGACGCTTACGGAATTTTGTATATAAATAAAAAAAATGTATAAAAATAATTTTCGGACAATTCCCACACGACCATTTGACCTCAAACTAATCATGTATGCAGAAATATTCTTTATTTCTTATCAAAAGTATAGTTATGATGAATAGTTATATCCTTAACTTGAGAAATAATTGGTTCCACATACAAACTTTCATCCCCTATTTCACCCCTTCAGTTTTATTTTCGAGACAAAAAGTAGCATATTTTATCAAAATCTGTTCAGCGGTTTAGGCTTGGAAACGTAACAGACAGACAGAGTTACTTTCGCATTTATAATATAGTTAGGAGTTAGGATTAGATATTTATAAATAAATACATACTAAAATAGATAAATTAACTATTAATATTTATTAAATAAAAATAAGAAACTATTTTAATACTTAGAATCTTATTATCTTATCTTCTACTTTGAATCAAACTGAGATCATAAATTGTAGTTGCAGACGCATGTGTTTTAGTATTTGTTGAGGAAATTATTTTCAAAATATCTGGTCTAGTTACTTTTTTTAAATAGGAATAGAGCTCATTAAACGATTTGTTAATGTTTGTTTTTGTGATTAAAATTGAGACAGCTCACTGTGTTTTCTCACTGGTCCATATTTTATTAATTAAAGATGATTTAATAGATTTTGTTTGGCGATTTCTATTTCACGTTTAAATAACATTTGAAAAAAACTGTTTTAACTTTGGAATTCTATAACTCATGATCATGAATGAAGATATCGATAAGATCAGAACTGACTTTTGTAGGAATTGAGCGGTATACAAAAAAGATCTCTCGTGATTTTTCGATATATCCACATTTTTTTCTCAGTGTATATAAATTTGGTCTGTTTGCAAAAGCGGGACATTTTTGCTCTCGATGGGGACAGCGAGACAGACAACCCGAAATCGGGACTGTACCGCCTAAAACAGGATTGTCCCGCCTAAAGCAGGACGTATGGTCACATTATCTATACGGTATTGGAAAAAATTAGGACAATGAAAATATTGCTGGAGACCCTTTATATCCACGGGCCCTGGGCTGCAACCCTAAAAGCCCAAATATAGATTCGCCCCTGAGTGCGCCATAATTGGAATTCTTTCCTCTGAAAAAAATGCTTCAAAATATTTTCTTTAATATGAAAACAGAACGTGGCGTTCTTGAATAATTTATTTAAGTGTTAATAGAATAAAAGTAGAATCTATAGCTTTTGAAATATTAAGATTTACTGTCAAGAAAACGCCTTCTTCTGATTAATAACATATTAATAACTACGTTCGGAACTGTTTTTTTACTTTTTTATGTCTTGTATTAAATATTTAAATAGCATTATTAATGCGAGGCATGATAGAATTGTTTTATTAGGTGTACGAGTTTGGTGTGCGTGCTCCCTGGTAAAGTTGAGACAAGTTTTCAGCATGGAGATCGAGCCGTTCTCTTTCCTCGGGCTGCTTGTCAAGTCCATACAATGGGTGGGCATCTGGCCCTTCCCAACTAAAACCCGTCCACTTTATCTTCTCAATCTCTTCTTCAGGCTCTGTTGCTGGTACTGCTTTGTGCAGTATGTGTTGGGCTCTTTCGCCAACATTTTCTTAACCGAAGATGACATCTCAGAACTCACGAAAATTATTTCTTTGTTTCTGGCCACTTTCAACCAAATTGTTAAAGCGATAATAATGGTTCTTTACAGGGATTATTTTTGGAAATGAAAAAAAACGTGGATCGTTTTATTGATAATGAAATGAAAGATTCGGATAAGAATTATCAATTGATTCGTAAGAAATACAAGCCACTGAATATTTTGACCAAGTAATTAAATACATTTTTTTTAGGTGTTATTATAGTACCTATATTATGTTCGTTATAACTAGAGACCGGATTCCTATGCAATTGCATATTTTGTTTGCCGCCACGTACGACCCAGAGGATCAATTATCTATCCGAATCATGCATCTAGGATACTGTGGGTTAAATTTTATACTGCATATTTTTGCATATTTGAGTAATATTGCATAAAATTGCATATTTGAAGGATTTTTTGTCAAATATTGCCTATTTCAGCAAATACAGATTTTTTAAAAGTAAATTTTCAAAGAAAGAATGAAAAAAAATGAAGAAATATATAATAAAATTCCTTTAAATTTGCCCCTATTACATCTGAGGATATGGAGAGCTCCTTTTCACCGTATAAATCAATTTTAAGTGACTGTAGACATAATAACCTGAAGATAATTTAGAAAAATACTTGTAAACATAAATTATTCACAATTACAATCAAATTTTAATTGTTAAGGGAGAATGGTGTAGGTTCTTGGTGAAACATTTTAAATAAAGTAAAGAAATTTTTTTAGAAACATTTTAAAATTTAAAATATAAATACTAGGTAGGTTTCACATAAATAAAAGATCACATGCTTGTTTAGCACGACTTTATATATATTTCGGGTATAAGCCCATCTTCAGGAGTGTCCTTTGTGAACTCCTGAAGATGGGCTTATACCCCGAAATATATATAGAGTCGTGCTAAACAAGCATGTGATCTTTTATTTATGTGAAACTCTACCTATCATTTATATTTTAAATTTTAAAATGTTTCTAAAAAATTTTCAAAATTTTTTTACTTCAAATTTTAAATATTTTTTAGATCCTTTGTTAATTATTTCTTTAATATTATTATTATTATTATTTTTAATTGCCTTTGGTAATTATAGCCCATTTTAGTGATCGTGTGTAGGTCTTTTAGTGCATAAAAACATTTATTTGGCTATCTTTTACTGCATATTTTTTGCATATTTCAACATATACTGCATAGTACTTGCATATTTCAGCATTTTAACATACATATTTTATTGCATATTTTGGCAGTTTTTACTGCATAAAATCCAGTCTCTAGTTATAACTTATAGTAGATGGTAGACCAAGTAAGCAATTTTTTGTGTTAGCTAAAAATAGTATATTGGTGTTATTTATTCTAAGTTATTTTAAATTCTGAAAAATAAAGAATTCTATTTCCAGTCAAAATTAAAAAATTTGAAATAATAGTAAATTTTTCGAATTATTGGGTGCAGTAATGAATCCTGTGATGATTGCAGGAGCTAGAGCTTGGTACAAGACAACACCAGCCGAGATTTAAAAGACAATATCGTATAAGTCTCGACCTTGTATCGTTAGTTCTAGTCTCGACCCGTCTCGCCAAGTATCGTCATTTTCTTCTTATTTTTTTTAGTATAAAAATATAAAAAATTAAATAAACAATATTCAATTTTTTAGATACTCTTTAAAAATATTTTTATAAAAACATAATGACTTTTTTTTAGTCATCCACATAACTGATTTTAAATTCGTTTATGATAATTTTTTTAAAACAAAAATATTTATTTATTTTATTTTATTTAAAGATATTATATCTTTGTTTAAAATTGAAAGTCGTTAAATAAAAATATCAATATCTTTGATTTATATTATAATAATTGTAGGTATATTTCAACGTCATCGTTCATGAAGATTACAACAAATTATTATTGAATTTGAATATATATTTAATTACTTTTTCATTCTTTGGTGTTAAAAAAAATTATGAATCTTGATTAGGGGTGACCAACCAAAGTGGTTGGTCAGGTTCCACGTCCCACCACTTAAATGGTCTGGGGTGAATATATTATGTTTATAATTGACTAAAAATTATAATTTTTATAATTTCATTATGGGTCAAAAATATTTTTTAACACATACCTTTGTATTTTTTACCGCACTCACACCATGCGCAGTACCTGGTACACCTGCTTAGACCAGCCAGACTGGCCATTCCTTGTACAACTATCATAAACAGTACTATTACGCATTATTTCTAGTTGGGTCAAATCCGCACTCAAAAATGTGTCACCAGCTCTTGGACTATAATATTTCCTACCTGGTCATATTTTTTTTACTTTTTCTTTTTGTTAATTAAAGCAAACAAACAAGCGTGCTATAATTGTGCCCACATCGTCGCTTCCAAGCAGCTGAGATCGTGGTCAAACGCTGGCCTGGTCTAATTTATTGATATATATATAAAAAAAATAGGTATATTAATTTTTTTGAAGAAAATAAAACATAACTGAGAATCAAACATATTTATTACACAATTTAAAAATATTTCAAGTTGGACTTCTGACTTTGTTTTGAAAAGCTAAGTGCATCAAAATTGATCTCGACTGATGTTGTCGCTACAGGCAAACAGTTTTCGAAATAAACATCAGTAATTCGTGTTCTCTCACTTGTCATTTGAAGTTGTTTATACAAAGCTGGTGAAAAATATATACTAGATATTCAGCGCCTGTCAACGCAACCGGATATGCAGGACATTCTATTCGAATGCATACCCTTTATTTTACAGGCGCGGCGCTGAATTAATTCAATCAAAGGCCAGCTTAATTATGTTAAAAACACACCTAAATGTCCTTCTGTATCTTTTAGCCAACCGTGAAAACAAACAAACATTGAAAAAAAGTTGAAACTTTTTCAAGACTCAGTATGCCCACCAGTTAGAGTCGCCTTAATAATAAACTTATATACAAGGCATGTTTTTAAAGTAAGTACCGTTTTGAAATAAAAAAATAATAATAATAATAAGTATATTTTCATAACAATTTTATTTTCACATGAAAGCCTGTATCTTAATCTACATTTCGACATTGTTTCCACCAATATTAAGGCATTTATTGTATCTTTCCACGAGCTTTTGTATTCCCTTCTCAAAGTCTGCCTCCTGATTGAACATCCACTGCAACTTTCGATAATTTAGTCCTTCAGTCACAATTTCATAAAGAACACCTCTTGACATTAGAGGAAACAAATCAGATAACCACGAAATCGTAAACCGTCTGTTCTCTCTCACTTTTTCGTCAACTTTGTGCACCAAAACTTCAGTAATGTCAGAAGGTCGCCCACTTCGTTCATCGTCATGAACATTCATACGGGCATCTTTAAATGTTCTAACCCATTTGCGTACCATCTGATTTGTTTCCTCTAATGTCAAGAGGTGTTCTTTATGCAATTGTGACTGAACGACTAAATTATCGAAAGTTGCAGAGGATGTCCAATCAGGCGGCAGACTTCTTTCTCTCGTGGAAAGATACAATAAATGCCTAAAATTGGTGGAAACTATGTCGATTAAGACACAGGCTTTCTGTGAAAAATAAAATTGTTACTAAAAGTATACTTGTTTTCTTTTTATTTTAAAACGGTACTTTCTTTAGAAACATACCTCGTATATGGTAATAAATTCACGTCTATCGCAATCTAAAAGCACATGATGTTTTTTAAAATTCTGAAATCGGTTTTCAAATTCGAGGTTTAAGTCAGAGTCAAAGAAGCGTATTTATCCGCTGCCTCCTATGTGACGTCTGGTTGCAATGACAAGTTGGGAAAGTGAGTAAGGTTTTTTGTCCTCAACTGTTGTTCCCAAAGTTTCATTTGAAATGCAGAAATATGATCAAACATGTTATTAATTAATTGATCTTTCCATTGTAGACGGGATATTTAAAATATATAATAGTTGAAGCCAATGAATTTTTCCCAAAATTGCGAGAAATTTCAAATTTCTATTAGTTATAATTTATTTTATTTGGTGATATGTACAATAAAGTTAACATTTATGTTCATTTGACCATCCCCCATATATTAAGTAAACCACTATCTATAACAAGATGACTTGACTGTAGATAAGTCTATATTTAAATGTTCTAGAGAGTGTTCGAAAAACTGCACCATCTCAATCTATTCAAGAAACCAAAAAAATGGCATCCCAAACAGATTTTATAAAACTGAGAATGACGAAAAAGAAGAAAATGTATGACTATATAAAAATGTGAAGACGAAGGTTTGAGTTTATCATCCTTTTAATTATGAGACTATTTTATTAGAAATATCAGCTTTCTTCCATTTTTGTTTGAAAATATTTTTAATCCCGCCCCCTTCCTTTTTTTTCTTTGGTCACTATCAATTTCAATATCAATGGGAAACTACCTCTGAGAAAAATTTCCACTGGAAAATTACAATGGAGAGGATACTCTCCACAGTAATCGTCGAGTCTCGGAATCGAATATGCCACTTTAAGAATAACTTCTCTAGATATTTAAAAAGTCATCGGAGCAAATTATAGATAATGAACTTAATTTTAGTAAATTAAAATATCAAAATGTTTCTTCATTAGAGTTTTTGAATATGTAGAATATCTAAGCCTCTAGAGGAGGATTTATCAAACTTTCCTCATAAATTTCACCATCACTGCCTAACCCTTTGAGTCACACAAATTTATATAATTTATATAATTAAACAAGATTTTATTTCCAACACAAGTTCATATAAGTAAAATGTCTAAGATCAATAGTTTGCGCGTTAAAAAAATATTCCAATATTGTAGAGTGAATGGACTTGAATCAATGAGAAATAAGGTGTCTGATGGTGAGACATCCTCTGGATATACCAATTAATTATAAATGAGAAAGAAATCGATCTCATTTTATTGATTTCATCTATCTGAAGGTTCACAGTATGTCTATTATATAAGAAAATAGGACTTTGATTAAGAATTTTGTAGTTTAAAAGAAATTGTATGAAAAGATTCAATTTCTTCCCTCCGAAAGCGAATCAACTAGAAAAGGCCAACAGTTTTATTTTTTTCTCATTAGATATTTATTCAAATCTATTGAAATTTCATATCTGTATGTTATTTTCATTTATTTTTTATATCAAAAAATTAATATTTGGAAATTTGCATTTAAAAGGGTAGTTTATTTGAAATCCAATTTGAAAAAACGCTAATAACTCGGTTGGAAATTTAAAAAAAAATTTGAAATTAATAGATATGATTAAACAATTAATTATGAATCATTTAATGATATTTTGAACGAAATTGATTGGGTACTTTTCGAGAAAATCGTAAAAAACCCCGAAAACCGTCTATGAAAGGCCGTTTTAGAAACATTTTAAATTCACCTCCATGTCACAGGTCAATGTTTCGTTTCATATGACTTTTTTAACTTTTTTCAAAGGCATCTCGTGCTTTCAAAAAACATTGTTTTTTGACGGTTCAGATGGTTTTTGACAATTTTCTCGAAAAGTACCCAATCGATTTCGTTCAAAATGGTATTAAATGATTCATAATTAATTGTTTTATAATATCTATTAATTTCATATTTTTTATAAAAATTTCAAGGGAGTTATTAGCGTTTTTTCACATTGGACTTCAAATAAACAACCCTTTAAAATGCAAATTTCCTAATAATAATTTTTTGATATAAAAATTAAATGAAAATAACACACAGGTATGAAATTTAAATAGATTTGAATAAATATCTAATGAGAAAAAAAATAAAACTCTTGGCCATTTTTAGTTGATTTGCTCGCGGGGAGAAGAAATTGAATCTTTTCATACAATTTCTTTTAAACTAAAAAATTCTTAATCAAATTGATATTTTCTTATATAGTAGACATAGTGTGAACCTTCAGATAGTGGATATCGATAAAATAAGATCGATTTCTTTCTCATTTATAATTATTTTCGTCTATTATAGGCTGGGTCGCAAGTCACCAGGCATCAGCGAGTCATTTGTTACTGTTTTCTAGCTTTTTACCATTTTCTTAAAAATAATAAATCAATTTTGTTCAAAATTGAATATAATTATTATTAATCGATTGTTTTATAATATTTATTAATTTTATATTATCAACAATTATTTCAAAGTAGTGATTAGCTTTTTTTCAAATTAGACGTCAAATAAACTACCCTTTAAAATGAAAATATTCTAATAAAAACTATTTGATATAAAAAAGAAAAGAAAAAAGGAGGCGTTTGGATATAATAAACGAAAATATTTCATAGATATGAAATTTCAATAGATTTTATTAAATATGTGATGAGGAGCAAATTAAACCATTTTGCCATTTCTATAGTCAACATCACATAGTGAGTCATTTTCATAAGGTTATATACTATATAGGGTGCATATGCGAAATTTCGTACTTATCGATTAAGGGGTCTACAGCTTATATTGATAGTTTTATTTATTTGAATCTTATCATTTAAATTTTTACCCCACGCCCCCCCCTTAATTTTGGGTTTGATTTCAACCAAAATCTAATCAGCACTTAATCTCAATGCACCTAAACTATATTTGAATTTCGTTTTATATTCACATAGTTTTTGAGCTAACTATCTTTTTTTATTCAAAGGCAACGTTTCGGAGGTTTTTCCCTCCTTCTTCAGGGCTTTGAAAGGTCAGTGATGGAAATACAATGTGACATTAGCCTCTGTCAGTGGCAGTAACAATATCATACAGTATTTCATTCTCAGCAGAATTTAGTACACTTTTTCCCCACCTCCTCTTCCTCGAAGCTAATATGAGATGCCCTCTACCCCTAGGTGAAATCCTGGGTACGCCCTTGAGTGTATTTATTATAATATATGTATTATAGAATCTCTCATGCAAGTATATTTGAGTTAAAACAGAGCAAATATGCTATATCTCAACATTTTTAGAAAAAAATATAGCAAAAAAAAAAAAATAAACTATGTGCTCGAAATAAAATTTTTTATCAAAATTTCAATCGAATAAGTATTTTATGGAAGGTCAAATTTTTTGTGGAATCGAAAATGAAAAATGTGAGTATTTTTTATCTTAAAGTGGAGGTATCTATGTAAAAATTTCTTCAATTAGAATTAGACTAAATTTATTTAAATTTAATTTACTTTAAAATGATGGTGTTAGAAGTTCCTAAAATCACCATTTTTAGGTGATTTTTTTATATGTCGGAATTCAGAAGTAGCTTACTTGAAATTATGAAATCAAATTCACTAATTTTCTCCTTATCAACGATCAACCAAGAATGAATTTGCTATTTCGAGTATTTTTGAAGTTAAGGTAAGAAACCTTCTTTATGCTCCCAAATTGACCGGCTTATTTAATTGAGGATATTATCCTAGGTCCAATGATCGACTTTTTAAAACAATAACTTGTTGCAACAAACTATTACATGTGTTGCTTGTAATAGCGTATAAACTGGAAAAAAATCTTTGATAAATTTACAAACCGGGGCCATCGTCTACTCAACTGTTTTGACTCGTAAAAAAATGATTAATTTCTTTTTCAGAAAAATAACTTTACTTTTATTCTTACAGGTGTTATATTATTTTACTTTTTCTTAAATGGGGATATATATTGTGCAGCACCGTTGTTTATTTCCCAGCCTTTGCTCAACGGCACAATTCCCATTAGAAGACTGCCTATCCCCATGAGGTAAGACCCAAGTGGGACCTGACTACTCTGTGAGATATATATAGTGATTGAGTCTTCTAGAATTTTGTGCTTTTTCGTGATTCCCGAATTAGCCATTTTAATATTTCTCAAGGATTGACCAGATTTTAATGGAGTGATTCTAGAAAATCTAAACCTTAAGGATTTTTTTTTTATTTAAAAAAGGCCTGTTTTACCAAACAAAAATTGTAATAATAAGTGAATAAAATTTTCAAAATTTAATATTCTAAAAAAATTTTAGTGGTTTGCCACTTTTTTTCTTTAATTACTGCTTAAGCTATTAAATTAGTTTATTACTTAACAAAAACAGGCATTTTTAAAAGAAAATCAAGCAGAGGACACTCTCATTGATTTTTTCTTAAAAATCAGCAAATCTGCTACTTTCAGCAAGAAAAAATTTTCTAATCAAAAAAATGTATGCCATTAAAATTACGAGTATTCTTGAAAACTTTAAAAATTAGACTTAACACCTAGAATCCCAAATTTCGTGAATAAACCTATTATTGTTCTTGAGTTATTAAGGTCTGAAAAGTGTCATTTTTAATGTGTGTTAACACACACATATTCAAACCTAGAGAACTTTCGCTGAGCCTAGAATGCTGAAATTTGCCATACTGGTAGAGTTTGGACTTTTAATTTGTAATTTTCTTCTTCAGGATCTAAAATGAAGTGGTGAAATTTTTAGGCTTAATTAACATATAGTGAAAATACAATGAACCTAGAATGCTGAAATTTTCCATACTGGTAAAGATTGGCACATTAATAAAGAAGGAAATTGAAAACCGAAATTTTTCCTTCTTCGAAGAAGAGGAGGGGGGGGGCATTTTTAGACTAAATTAACATATAATGAAAAATGATTCTGGAATGCTAAAACTTGGCTTGTTGATAGAATTTGGTGTATTAATACCGTGATAGCACACTCCCTCTAGAAGATGTCTAATAAACACAAAGATATCTCAAAAATTAATAATATGCCACCAAAAACATAAATGTGAAAAAGGTGCCAAGTTCTGTTCAAATGACGTTCGGCGTCATGCCGATAAAAGAGTTGAGATCTAAACGGGTACCAAGTTCCATAGCAGTTCCTTAAATCATAACTATAGGAATGTAAAAGGTTCTCAACTAATTTAAAAGAAAATGTGTTACGTTCTTTGATATTGAATTTATAACTTGGCAATTTTTATTTAAAACTAAATTGTTTGTAATATAAAATTGAACAACTAGTGAAGTTAAATTTTAAGCTTGTATTAAATATCATCACGTTAAACGTAATTTATTGACTATAAAAACTTGACAAGCTATAAATTCAATATCAAAGAACGTAACAAATTTTCTTTTAAATCAATTGAAGAACGTTGTACATTCCTATAGCTATGATTTAAGCAACTGCTATTGAACTTGGTACCCGTTTAGATCTCAACTCTTTTATAGGCGAAGCCGACAAACGTCATTTGTATACCGAACTTGGACCCTTTTTCACATTTATGTTTTTGGTCGAATTTTTATTCACTTAAGATTATATTAATTTATTAACTTATAGGTATTGCCTTAAACATATTATTATTAATATTAACTTTTCGTATAGTAGCCGAAGGAATATCTTTAAGTAAGTTGATAAATGAATGAATAAATGAATGTAACCATAACTGTAAATAAAAATACATATACATATACTTAATACCTATATTTAATTAATAAAATTTCCTGAAATAAATTATTTTCTGCCCTGTATCAATGTTAATAAAAATAAAAATATAATCTATTAACATAAAAAAACAAAACCGACTTCAAAAAAATTAAATGCAACAAATAAAATACACTAAAAGGTATAAAATAATTATTATCTTATTTAGTTACAACTAAACTACGAAATATTAACATGAAATTACTTTTTGAAGTCGGTGCCAAAACAAATTATACCTATAAGCGAGCGTACCCACCAAACGTACTAAGATCCGTCGAGTGCGATTCATAAAAGGTATATGTTTGGCACCGACTTAAAAAGTAATTTCATGTTAATATTTCGTAGTTTAGTTGTAACTAAATAAGATAATAATTATTTTATACCTTTTAGTGTATTTTATTTGTTGCATTTAATTTTTTTGAAGTCGGTTTTATTTTTTCTTAAAAATTTTTATTTTTTCTTATTAGTGATGTTATTAATAGTGATCCTATCATCAGAACTTGACCAAATTAATATTGCATTATCCCTAAGATACCCTTTCCACTAAAAAAAGAATCATCGAAATCGGTTCATAAACAAAGAAGTTAGTCCTGAACAAACCTAACAAAAAAGGTCTAATACCTATGAAAAAAAATGGGACCAATCGGAAGGTAGACTGGACCCAATGCAAAATTTGTTTTCAAAATCGGTTCACAATTGGCGGAGATATGAGGTAACATAGGCACAAAAAAAAAATCAGTCGAATAGAGAACCTCCTCCTTTTTTTGAAGTCGGTTAAAAAGAAAGTGAAATTAAAAAAGTAGGTACCTACAGAAGTTACTCTGCAAACGTTTGTACTTACTGCACACACACACCTAAATTAGGATATTGGTATCCAAAAGCCACTCCGACCCTATAGAGTCGTCCCTGATAAAAATATCTATATCGATAACCACTATAAGGTTGAAATTTTAGCAAATATATCTTCTTAGGACGTAAAAAACATCCCTAAGAAGGGTTTTTTTGAAATTTGACATCACAGGAAATGAAATGAAGGTAAGGTGTGAAATTTTAGGCTTTATTCAAGTATGTATATTTGTTTTATTTATAGTCGTATTACATGTAAATGGCATAGGATCTTGAAGTTTTTAACCGACTTCAAAAAAGGAGGAGGTTCTCTATTCGACTGATTTTTTTTTTTTTTTTTTTTTTTGTGCATATGTTACTCTCATATCTCCGCCAATTGTCAACCGATTTTGAAAATTTTTTTTGCATTAGGTCCAGTCTAGCTTCCGATTGGTCCCATTTTTTTTCGTTTTTTTTTCATAGGTATTAGACCTTTTTTATTAGGTTTGTTTAGACCTAACCTCTTTGTTTATCAACCGATTTCCAAGTTCTGATGATATGATCACTATTAATAACATCACTAAAAAGAGAAAAATTAAAAATAATTTTTAAGAAAATAAAACCGACTTCAAAAGTTAAGTGTAACAAATAAAATACACTAAAAGGTATAAAATAATTATTATCTTATTTAGTAGTTACAACTAAACGACGAAATATTAACATGAAATTACTTTTTAGTTGTGCCAAACATATACCTTTTATGAATCGCACTCGACGGATCTTACTTAGTACGTTTGGCGGGTACGCTCGCTTATAGGTATAAATAGTTTTGTTTGACACCGACTTCAAAAAGTAATTTCATGTTAATATTTCGTCGTTTAGTTGTAACTAAATAAAATAATAATTATTTTATACCTTTTAGTGTATTTTATTTGTTGCATTTAATTTTTTGAAGTCGGTTTTTATTTTTTCTTAAAAATTATTTTTCTTCACTTTGGAATCGGGCGTATCCCTAGGACTTTAGAATTTTAAATTAATTTCTTCCTCTTCTTTTGTACCCAGATTCTTGTGGGATATTTCAATCTCTCCTTATTATGAATTAACTTATGCTTTTGAATTCATCGCCACACCAATGGTTGCTGTCTCCGTTACAGTGTTGCGATGTCTTTTTTGCGCGCTAATCTATTTCAATTCCATTCAATACGAATGTCTGGCTAATGATTTGAAAGACATTCCAGCGGAAATAAATGCAATTAAAATTCTAAAGAAATACGTCCTCAAACATCGAAAAATTATCAGGTAAGCCTTATATCGAGTAGAGCAAAACTCCGTCACTAGTTTAGAAGGTGATTTAAAAATAAACTGATCTGAACATACCCATAATTTTACCATAAACCTGCCCCCTTATATTTATAATCGATTTATCAATGATATCTCCTGCATTTTGGTCCTCTTAAGAAATGATGACTCTTTTTTATTATATAGGAAACTTGGTTTTTAGATTGAAAGTTTTAATATATAATTTTATAAGAGAGTCTTCCCCTATTTTGGGCCCATTAGCAATTAATCATTTCTTCTTTTTAAATCTGAGACTCGCTAATGTACATATCGCTTTCTTCAATTTTTGTTTGAAAATTTTATTATTTTTAATTATTTTTGAACACCTCCCTCTTTCACTGTCAATTTCACAAAATGAATAACTTTAATAGGGTGCATACGCGAAATTTCGTACAAATCGAGCAATGGGTTTAGGCCTTTTTTATCATTTTATTTTTGAACCCCTGCTTGTTGGTCTCCTAAAGAAATAATGACCTTCTCTGTTATAGTCCAAGAGCTGGTGACACATTTTTGAGTACGGATTTGACCCAACTACTCCAACACTTTGGGTGGTCTGGTTCCACGTCCCACCACTCAAATGGTCTGGGGTGAATATTTTATGTTTATAATTGACTATAAATTATAATTTTTATAATTTCATTGTGGGTCAAAAATATTTTTTAACACATATGTATTTTTTACCGCACTCACACCATGCGCAGTACCTGGTCCACCTACTTAGACCAGCCAGACTGGCCATTCCTTGTACAACTATCATAGACGGTACTATTACGCATTATTTCTAGTTGGGTCAAATCCGTACTCAAAAATGTGTCACCAGCTCTTGGACTAATATTATATAAGACCCTTTAGTAAATTTCAGCTTACTTGATTTTTTTAGATGGAAGATTCTATAATTTTAATTATTTTAGAACTCCTCGCCTCCTTCCTTAATTTTGGGTTCAATTTCAAACAAAATCTAATAAACTCTTAATCTCAATACAAAAAAAACTACATGTAAAATTTTTCGTTAAATTGAAGGGTTAAAAAATTTAAATCAAGTCACTTAAGTTCTGGAAGAAATGTAAAATTTTGTTTTGATATTCACACTACATTTTGAGCTAAGTGTACGCAAAATTCGGCAACGCGCCAACAGACATTTTGACAAAATAATTAATATCTCGTAAAATATCAATTTTTTCGATGTTTACTCTATGAAGCTTTCTTGTAGAAATGCCAATGTTTTGCTCACTTTTTTTATCAAAATAATTTTCATGTACGATTACAATACTTGACCATACCCTCTATGCTAATGTATAATAAAACTCGAGATACAAAATATTTATTTTCGCATCCTAAACTTAAAACATGGAAAGTTTTACTCTCTTATGCTTTTCAAAATAATAACAGTCTACCTCATTGTCCAAACACGACATGTGAAGTTACTTTTGAGCATGCCTTGGGGTGATTTATTATTTGCGAATTTCTGTGCGGATCGCTTCCTTTAGAGTTTGAAAGTCCCTTGGAAGTTGCTTATCTTGGCTTTTTGATAACCCCACAGAACAAAGTAGCAGGGGGTCACATCGGACGTGCCGGAATATCGCTTCTTTGTGATATCAAGCGCCTGTGAAAGGAACATTTTCCGGGAAACTTGCATTGATGCTAGCGCTGTTTGGGCCGAGACCCCCATCCTGCTGAAACCATCAGACTTTCTCCAGACCAAGTTCTTCAAGAGCTGGGGCGAAAAAATTCTGGAGCATGCTCAGATGCTCACATACTGCTCAGAATTTATGGTAGTAGGCTGATTTCCCTTTTCAGAAAATTAAAGCCCCATTTGTGACACTGACTGAGCACTAAACTATGGCACAAGCACTATGCAAAGGAAATTCCTCGGTTTGTTTCTAATCCAATATCGAAAGGTTTTTCTTATTTAGGCGCCGGTTACACTGCATAAGGATTCGTACGAAAATATATTCTTACGACTTTGTAAGAGTTCATACGAACTCATCAGAAGTAAACAAATACATTGTTGTTAATATGGTAGAAGTGTTTACGTTGCTCGTATCATTTTCTTACGAGTTCTTACGAACTCGCACGACTATTTCAATACGATCAAATAATAAGTTTTTTTCATCAGATTTCGTACGAAATGTGTGTTGTCAATAATGGATTGCGAACGACTAATTACGTTAGTGGAGGAAAGGAAATCACTCTGGGATCAATTTGGTTTCATCTCAACAGATTTCAAAATATAATCAAACGTAGATGGTGTCATAAGTGTATATTCAAAGAACTTTTGATCATTTTCTCTGAGCTCTTCATATGACCTCTCAAATTACCCATTTTCACTTCTTGATGCCAAATATTTATTATCAACCCATATCCGTTTGTTCGAGTTTTTCAACAAAAGAAATTTCATGGCCTGAGAATCCGATAGATATTCAAGCTCACTAAGTCGATCCATCTTTGAAAGAGAAAAATTGTATACTGAACCACTACCACGATCGCAATCAATCTAACCACTCTATTCGTACGAATTCAAACGAAATATTTGACACGAATTCGTAAGAATAAATTTTCGTACGAATTCTTATCATGTAATCGCCGTCCTTACACACAAGTCACTTGCAATAGAATTTGGACAATGACTGGCACCTCTTGATCGATATTATTTTCAAAAACACATGATATAAAACTTCCTATGTTGTAATTTTAGGATATAAAAATATTTTTTTTTTTTACTTTTTTTAATTCTCCTTCAAAACTAGGCAGTGAGTATTGCTCCTGATTTTACTAGTAACTAGCTGTATAATTTTAGGTTATACAACTGTTATAGTTATATTGATGTTTTATAAGCGTTATGGAGCACTTATAAAACAGCAACACAACATAAAAGTTATATAACCTAAAATTATACAGCTACTTTGCTAGTTGGGATTCTGTATTTATATTATAGGAATTAATAATTTGGTAAAAAGAAGTTTCAGATTAATAAAATTAGATTGATGAAGGCGCGTTGATGACTTATGTATAATAATTAGATGCTGTTTTGAGGTATGTAAGCCATTTGAATCAGATGTGGTGTTCAAATGAAGACAAAGAATTTTATTCTGGCTGAATAATGAGCAAGGGCGGATCCAGGAATTTTTAGTGGGGGGGAAGAATGTATATAAGGTGCCCGATGTATATAAGATCTACTTTCGAAAGTGTGTCGAGATCGAATTGTCCAAGCGGGGGGGGGGGGGGTCCCTGCCCACACACACACACACATAGAACTTTATTTTCGGTCGCCCCCTCCGCCCCCCTGGATCCGCCCTTGATAATGAGATGTATTGTCTTGTTTAAGAGGTTTTATTTTCAAATCACGAGACGGTTTCAGCAGAGATTCTCCACCATCATCAGCCTTAAAGTAGATAATGAAGTTAAATTAAAAATAAAAAAAATTAAAAAAAAATGCAAGCTTTGATAACGAACATATATGTATACATATGTTATTGGTTGGTTTATAATTATTAATTTTAGTTAAGGTAAACATTTTTTTGAATAATCCAAATATAAACAAAGTGAACGCTTACTAGTGTAAAACCAGAATAAAATTCTCTTGTCTTCATTTGAACACCACATCTGGTTCAAAGGGCTTACATACCTCAAATTATTATAAAATTAGAGTTGATTGGATTTTGGTTGAAAGTAGAACCTACACACTCGACGTGTACTTTTTTCTAAAAATATCTCTCAACATATTTATTTCTTGTAAGATATTTACTTACTTTTTTATATAGGTCTTAATACCTTAGATTACTTTTTCTGAATAAATTATAGAAACTTAAAATCTATTATATGGTATATATCCGAACTTTTACCTCCCAGATATATTTCATTGTTGCAATCGACTACAATCCCAATTAAATAATTATTTAGGATAGATATACATCATATACAACTTATATCTTTATGGAAAATAAATTTTAATTAAAAATTATATACTTGAAATAAAATTAATTATGGTATAGTTCATATTATGACATCTCATTCCTATCTAAAAAGGTTCAATAATTTTATGATTGGGGATTCAAAACTCAATCAGTTAATTATTATTATCACAAAGTCTCATTGGCTTGATTTCATTTCCAGCTTTAGTGATGAAATTAAAAAAAGTATTGCTCCAGTTGTTGGATTTGAATGTGTAATTGTCACTATACAAAGCAGCTTTATCATCTTTGCTGCTGCAGTGGTAAGACATTTTCTAAAACTTTTTTTTTAAAATAAATATTTTTTAACTTTGAATATTAATCAAATGAGTAGATGAATAAGGATTAAAATAAGGTATGAAGCCCGGAGTTGTTTTTTTGAAAAAAATTCCATTTATTTTTCAAAAATAAAACACTCAAATGTTTGTATTTGAATATTTTTTTTCTTAGATGCCCTCAGGACCAAATGTTTTCTCTCAGCTGATTTTTTTAACGACGGAAATGGCTAGATTATATATGTTTGGATGGTTTTGTAGTGAATTAATGGAAAAGGTATCTACCCTTTTTCTACATAATATTCTATATACATGAATTGATTTATATTTTCCTATGATTATAATACTTTTCTTGTTTGTTCAGAGCCAAATTGGATATTCCCTTTATGAAACTGAATGGTATAATAATTCGAAATCTTTTAAAACTTCAATATTAATTATGATGAACAAATTGGAAAAGCCAGTGAAAATTGTGGCATTGAAAGTTATTTTAATTTCTTTGGAACTGTGTATAGAAGTAAGTGAATTGGATTATCTTACAAACCAGTGGCGAAGAAACGGGTGGGGAGAGGAGTTTTTGGGGTTTGAGCCCCCATTAAAAAATATTTTTTTCAAGTTTTACTTAAAAATTTATCTTTTAGATAATAATAACTAATGGTGAATTATTTGTAATGATAATGAATAATTATTTTATGCTCTTAAAATTTATTTCTGACAAGCAGGTCCTTCTCCCCCCCCCCCCCATCCATTCATCCATTTCGAAATACCACGCCACTATCAGATAGAACGAAATCTTCTTTGGAAACATGACTGACAGAACTATTTAAAATATTAAACAATTTTTGTGAAAATATCCACTAGATAGATAGTTTATATTTCGCTACCTGATTGCTGGGAAAAGTGACTTCAAGCATATATCGAGTGAGCATTTAGCAAAATATGAAATTACTTTGATTCTTTAAGCTTTTTTGTAGACAAATCTGGGAAAGATATTCGTTGAAAATTCGAATTAATTTCTAAATGTTATATTTATAAAAAGTATTTTGTAATTCAAAAAATATTTTCCAAATACGTATCTTGTATTTTAACACTTTTATAATAGTACTTGTTTTCGTAATACATGAAATGAATCTATTTCCCTATTTTTTATTTTGCACTTGTTTAAGATAGTTGTTTTACTACAATACTAGCAAAAAGTTAATGCTAGAGTATATAGAACAGACAATAAAGATTCATAATTCATAAGCCCAAAACTTTTTGCTGTTTATATACCATTACTAGCCAATCCTGTGCTCGTTTGACAAATCTGGCAACATTGCCTGAGCTAGAATATTTTTATCATAGAAATGACAGATAAAATACATTATAAAGGTCGATTTATTAAACAAAAAGTTCTTCATCATTGAGTATACAGTCCTAAGACTGGTTTGATGCAACAATCCGTCTCCCTCGACTCTGTCCCCCGCCAGCTGTTTGACCTCTCTAAATGTCTGGCATCCCATATCCCCAATTATTTGGTTGAAATATTCTAATCTGGGTCTTCCCCTTCCCCCTTTCTTTCCCACCTCACCATCCAAGATATCCCTAAGCAGTCCCCCATGTCTCAGTGTGTGCCCCATCATCTGACCTCTTCTCTTCTTCAGACTCTTCCAAAAGGTTTTTCTTTCTCCGATTCTTCCAAGAACTTCTTCATTTGTAATTTTATCCATCCATTTGATATTCATCATTCTTCTGTAGCACCACATTTCGAAAGCCTCTAATATCTTTCTCTCCGCTTCTCTAATTGTCCAGGTTTCATACCCGTACATGGCTATGCTCCATACATATGTCTTCAATAGCAACTTCCTGTTTTCTAAGTTTTCTAAGTTCTTAATAAACGAATAAAAGCTGTTGTGATAATGGGTGAAGCGAAAAACGTCAAAAAAGTACTAAAGTTAACCCACTTTTTAGCTTAAATTTATGCGTTGTTCCCAGATTGTTTTTAGTGTAAATTTTTCATTATATATTTTTAATTATTTATTCATTATTATCTCAGAAACTGTGTTGTAACTATGAATTAAAATGTTCTTAAAGAATGTATTAGTTATTGTTTAATGTTGGTTTAGTTTTTTATTACAATGATAAGAAGAGTTTCTTAATTATAATTAAATATGTATGTAAGCTTTCCGATATCCCGTATAGTGCAATGTATAAGAGTCTGAAAATCTCTATCTTTGGAATTTAATATCTCCGAAACTATATTGTTCATAAATTCCGTTTTGCCACCAATCGATGCAAAAGTATTTAAATAATAATCTGTCTAAATTTCAAAAAATCCTAAGAAAACCTATATGGTGAAACAACTACCTTAAAGTATTTTGCCCAGCTCTGGTTGTAAATTAAGAAAATCAAAATTTAATTTAATTAATTTCAGATTTTTAAAATTTTGTGTAGGAGCAAGTTTTACCAAAGTGTCATTTTAAAGTTTAAAGTAATATGGATTTTGTTTACTCGTACACCAATTTGCCCACATTCGTTCATATTGATAAACATTATATAAAAAAATAGGAAAATAATAATAAAAAAAATAATCGTATAGGATCTGAAATAAAAACATAAAATTAAATAAGATTTGTTTCCACGTTATATAAAAAAGCCACGTCAACCACTTTATTTGTAAACACACCTGTAATGTTATGATTTAGACACCTGTTAATTAAAAACAAACAAATTTTTTTTATAAATTTTATTAAACCAATTATTTTACATGAATTAATGTATACATTGTATTTGAGCTTCGACTCCGGAGATTACTTCTCCACCATCGAGTGTCCTTGATCATCTTTTTAGTCCTTGTTTTTAATAAGAGGAAAAAACTAATTAAATAAAAAAACCGCTTTCTCGATAATTATTCCAATTCCATATTAGAATTCATCCCCCCAATCCAATCCATCCACAAACAAAAAATTCCTAATTTTAATATAATATATTAATATTTGCTATAACCTATTAGTGGGTTTTAAAATTAAAAAACCAATTAAAAATAAAAGATAATTGAAAAAATATAAACAAACTTTTTTATTGAGATTTTCATCTATCAATAATTACTTTAATTAAGAAAAGATCAATTAAGATTAAATTTGTCGAGGTCCAGACCTAGCCAGATCGCTTTCTCATCCCCAAAACTTGTTAATAGAATTTGTTTCATCAAAATCGGTAGAGCCGTTTTTAAAATAGAACTAAGATACAAATATATATAACATATATATAAAAAAATAATTTTTGCTCGTTTAATAAGAGTAGATAGATATTAAGATTTTATATTATTTACTTACCGTTCCTAATTTTTAAGATCTTAATATTTCTGTTGAAAATTGGTTGAACTTGTAACGCATTTGAATCTAATTATGTTTATAAATGTTTCAGTTGACACGAGCTTCATATTCATTTTATACTCTGATTAGTGGTATGAATTGAAAACAAGAATACATGTATATTATTATATTATAATTTATAAAAACATAATATGTTGACAAAAATTGTGTTTGCAGCGCAAGTAATAAAATGTAGCTATAATAGCTAAATAATTATGTATTGTAGTGTTGAAATTAATAAAAATAAATAGAAAATATGATTTTTTTAATGATATTCCTGTGAGAACCAACGAAGTGCAACCCATATTGTTTATTGCCAGTTTTTTATTTCATTCCCAGCCATCATGGATAGGATGTTAGTAAAATCCGGGATTTCCCGTGAACAGACAGGCCCGGCACTGTTATATGAATTTTTGTACATAATGACCTTTATTAAAGAAAATTTAATTTCCAACAGAAAAGTTAATATGAGTGAAAATGTCTAAAACCAATCGTTGACGGGTTATAGGAATGTTAATATTTTTCAATATAAAAATTGAATGAATTTTTTGAATCAAAATAGATGGAATTTGTTTAATGACACTGATATCAATAAAAAAATCTTCACATTCAATCTAAGGGGCACCATTTATCTAAAACAGCTTTTATTTTTGTAAAATAATGTTTACTTTCGACAGAAAAAATTATTTAATTTTGAAATTTTAATCCTCTTTAGCTACTTAAATCAGAGTTCTTGTTAACCTTTTTCAAAGTCGGTGAGCACTTTTGATTATATGAAAAATTTGCAAAAACAAACAAAAACTGCACACTTGATATTTATGTAAGATCTGAATGAAAGAATGTATTTCTTATGTTATAAACCAGCGGTCGGCAACTGGCAGACCGCGGTCATGTTCCGGATCGCGGAAGGTCAAAAACTTGAACAGACAATATCTTTTTGAAAGTATAAATTACTCAAATAAATTATTTAAAAAATATTTTTCTATAGATAACAATACGTTTGAGCGCCAGAGTTATCATTTTTATAGTATTTTAAAAGTAATTGAATTAAGTTGAAAGTAAAGCATTTGATGAGGAAGAATTTCTAAGCAATATTGCCATTTAAGCATTATTTGAAATTTATTTTAGTAATAAATAATACTATGTATGAATTTCTATAACTATACATAGTTCGAACAAAAAAATATTTTTATATATGGTATTTTTAAAAATCTTGAAAAATATTAATTCCATTTTTGGCTAACAATCAAGAAATATCTTTCAAAATTTCGCGGAACACTTGCAAAAAGATCACGGAGCACTGGTTAAGAACCACTGACTTAGTCATCGGAACTAATTATAGATAATTAACTTTCTTTTAAGACAAAAAATATCAACATTTTTCTTCTTTTGAGATTTTTAATATGTAGAATATCAAAGCGCACAGCGTGAGCAGGCCAAGTTCTAGCATTAGCTTGGCCATACACGCTGTACGCTATTTACACGAACCATTTCGAGCCAATTTCGATACCCCTGCAGCTTGGAATCCATTTGAGATACAGAGCTGAAATTATACACATGTAATTATGTAATCCATCTTGAGGAGAGTGCCAAATTTCAATAATATAGCTTAAATAGATTCGGAGATATGGACCTGAGAATATAGCTAATTTTGGCACTCATTCACTCACTTACAGGTTATCAAAACCTCTAGGGTACTTCCAATCATCCCAGCATCATGAAATTTCGCCTGCTAGTAGAGTTTGAGACACAAACAAAGGAAAAATTCCAAAAATCCCAACTTTCTATCTTTCAACCGGTTCAAAATGAGGGAAGGGTCAAAAATGAAAATACTAGCCCGTTGGACCAAACTCAACTAAATTTTGTATAGGTACATATTCTGTGGGCCCTTAGAAGGCTAGAAATCCAAAAACTAACCACTCAAAATGAGGGGGGAGAAATGAAGATTCTAGCCCGTTGGACCAAACTCAACCAAATTGTGTATACATAATCTGTGGGCCCCCCGAAGGCTAGAAATGCAAAACCTAACCACCGAAAATGGGGGGGGGGGTAATAAATGAAAATTCTAGCCTTTTGGACCAGCGGGCTTCCTCATAGCTTACAAAAAGAAGAGAAATCTCAACCAAAACATTTTGTGAAAAACAGGCCAAGTTCGAAAGTAGTGAACTCTAGAGTGTAACCAAGTTAAATTCGCCAAGAATAATTAAGTTGAGAAAATAATACATCTCTCGACTTAATTATTCTTGGCGAATTTAACTTGGCTACACTCTAGAGTTCACTACTTTTTCGAACTTGGCCTATTTTTCACAGAATGTTTTGGTTGAGATATAAATTTCCACATAAATTTCAATCATTTAAGGTAGGTGTTCCGCCAAATGCGTTTTCTTAGGATTTTTTTGAAATTTATACAGATTATTATTTAAATATTTCTGCATCGATTGGTGGCAAAACGAAATTTATGAACAATACAATTACGGAAATATTAAATTTCAAAAATCGAGTTTTTCAGGCTATTTAACATTGCACTATACAGGATATCGGAAAATTTACACACATATTTAATTATAATTAAGAAACCCTTCTTACCATTTTTATAAAAAACTAAACCAACATTAAACATTAACCAATACATATTTTAAGACAATTTTGATTCATAGTTACAACACAGTTTCTGAGATAATAAGGAATAAATAATGAAAAATGTATAAAAAAAAATTTAGACTAAAAACAATTTGGAAACAGCGCATTTATTTAACCAGCGAAAGATGCATGCGCTAGATTTTTTCAGAATTATAATTTTTATAAGGTGTAACGTAGGCGTTGATTGCATTTGTTGAAAAATAACAAAACGATTTTTATAGAAATTTAAAATGTATTTAATCTGTCATTTTAATATAAAAATATTCAATCTCTTACAATGGTGCCAAATTTGTCAAACGAGCACGGGGTTGGCTAGAATTGGTACATAAACAGCAAAAAGTTTTGGGCTTATGAACTACGAATCCTTATTGTCTGTTCTATATACTCTAGCATTAGCTTTTTGCTAGTATTCTCGCGAAACAACTACCTTAAAATTATTAAATCATCGAAACTGCAATGAGCGTACCGAGTCTTGAAAAAGGTTCACTTTTTCCGCCAATTTGAATTATATCTAGTGGTAAGTTGAATAACCCTGCGATAGGGTTCGTTAGTTGCAATGACCGAAGCGCCTCCTTCTGGCGGCCGGGTTTTCCCCGATTTGCCACCCATGTTCCCCGCGCGCCAGGCCTCATTCGTCAGGTGCGCGACTCGCGGGTTCAATCATTTGCAGCCACACCAGTGTATAGACATATTGTGAATGCAGCACTCGAGCAAAACATGGCGGAGAAGGTGACTAAACCTCCGCCGACTATAGGCATGAAACCTGTCTCTATGAAACTATTTGCAACATGGGAAGTCGACAGAACTGCACCCAATTGCATTCCAAGGTATTTATCAAGTTCAAATCAATTTCAAGCATTTTTCATGAAATTTTCTGTGAAAAATTTCATCCAGAACGTTGCATTTTACCAATGACGTTCCCTTGACATGACATCTCGAAACGATTTTTTTTAAACATTTATTTTCCTTCTATTTTTTTAAATAGGTTTTATTATAAACCTGTACAGTAATGCATTCCACTAATATTATATTTTGTTGTCATAAGATATAATTATAAAAAAAAGACAAAATTTTTGATATTTCAGGTTAAAATTCGCCCATTTTTACTCACAATATTTTTCCTGAATGTTTTATTAATTATTTTATCTTTCACAAATGACATGTTATTTTTAATTAATTTATTCTCCAATTTTAAAAAACAATTAAGAAATTTGTATTAGTTTTCGTATGAAAAATGTAACTGTCAAATATAATTTATTGTTTGTAAGATACTAATCACAACATGAATAGTAAATATTTATTTTAAATATACAATTCCTATCTTGTTATACAAATTCTAAACTCCTTTGGTCTGAAAAATGAAATTAAAACGAAAATATTTTAATAAATCGTTGATATATATTTGACTAAGAGTAGATATCTTCTTTTTTTCATTAGAATTATATTATAAAAAAGCACATTTTTACTATTAACTATTTTTATTGATAAATTTAGGTGCGGTGCAACCCTCTCTTCCTTCGCTACGCTGGCTTGTTACTTTTTTCTCTTTTTTTGGGGCCCTGTTCATAATCTATCATCATATATTTTTGTCATAATTTTAATTCGATCATTTTCATCTTTCTACTACTCTCAGATGAAATTTTTTCTGGATTTTCATTCTCACCCACCACACCCTTATTTTTTAATCCCCTGGTTACCTATTCTAATTCTCAGGGCCGGATAAAGGGCGATTGGGCCCAATCGGGCCCCGCATTACTATCAAAATGAACAAATTTTTTTTTTCGAAATTTAAAGCAAACTGGATCAACAGAATTTCGAAATAAAAGGCTTCGGAAAAGAAAGAAACATTCCAATTATGTAGGCGATGATGAATCGATAAATGCATACAAGATATCTTTTTTAACCGACTTCAAAAAAGGAGGAGGTTCTCTATTCGACTGAATTTTTTTTTTTGTGCCTATGTTACCTCATATCTCCGCGAATTGTGAACCGATTTTGAAAAAAATTGCATTGGGTTCAGTCTACCTTCCGATTGGTCCCATTTTTTTCATAGGTATTAGACCTTTTTTGTTAGGTTTGCTCATGCCTAACTTCTTTGTTTATAAACCGATTTCGATGATTCTTTTTTTATTGGAAAGGGGGTATCTTAGGGATGGTGCCATATTAATTTGGTCAAGTTCTGATGATATTATCACTATTAATAACATCACTAAAAAGAGAAAAATAAAAAATTTTAAGAAAAAATAAAACCGACTTCAAAAAATTAAATGCAACAAATAAAATACACTAAAAGGTATAAAATAATTATTAACTTATTTAGTTACAACTAAACTACGAAATATTAACATGAAATTACTTTTTTAAGTCGGTGCCAAACATATACCTTTTATGAATCGCATTGGCACAGAGTATAAAAAGTAATTTCATGTTAATATTTCGTAGTTTAGTTGTAGCTAAATAAGTTAATAATCATTTTATACCTTTTAGTGTATTTTATTTGTTGCATTTAATTTTTTTGAAGTCGGTTTCTTATTTTTTTTCTTAAAAATTTTTATTTAATGTTGTTTTAGATAAAAGCTACAGAATTACTAAAAGGTCGTTTTGAACAATTAAAAAATCATAATGAATTATTTGGGTTTCTGGGAAAATTTCAAAATATGGAAAAAGAAGTACTTTAAAAACATGCAGCTGAATTAGAAATTTCTCTAACAGATTCTAAGTTAACAGAAAATGATGTACCAAAGGTGAAAGAAGCTGTAAGCTGACGTAAAAATGTTAGTTGAAAAAATGGAAGCTTTGAAATCTATTTTTCCTTCAGAATTTGTTGAAAATCCGTTTAAAATGTTCAAATTTTTATCGGATAATGATAGAGCAACGACATTTCCAAATTTGTTTATTGATCTCCGAATATTCTTAACAATTCTAGTAAGCGTTGCTTCTGGAGAGAGATCATTTTCCAGGCTAAAACTAATAAAAAACTATCTAAGATCGACAATCAATCAGGATAGATTAAATAGTTTAGCAATTATGTCGATTGAAAGTGAAGACGCAAGGAAATTAGATTTTCAAACAATTTTAGAAGAATTTACAGAACAAAAACTTAGAAATATGTAAATTCATGTATTCATATTCGGTGATGTAAATTTATATTCAATAAATGTTTTTGTATTTTGAACATTTTTATTTTTTAATTTATGTAGAAGTTTACCTATCTGATGATCCATGACATTTGATATATTTATATATATATATATATATACTGAATTTGAATTTTATTTAAATATTTAATATATAGAGAAGGCCCCGCAAAAAAAATCCAATCGGGCCCCGCACCTATTCGATCCGGGCCTGCCTATTGTAATTCTCATTCTAGGCTAAAAACTTTAATTACTTCTAGAATTATAATTCCTATCATCTATAGGTGACCACGAGAAACATTTACGTTTTAGAAATAAAAAAACAATATTAATTTTTCAAGATACTATTTATTTAACTTAAGTTACATAGTTGTGGTTATATGCCATTTACTTTACGTGGAGAAAATGATGTCAGGAAGATGACGTCCTTCTTCCCTGAGTGCAATTTTCTATTCTGTCCAGGAAGCTCCTCCACAGGTCCTGACAGGTCACCTGATTTCAAGATTTGGAGATGTGCACTGGCCTCCTCGATCTCCGGACCTTTAACATGTGTGATTTTTATTTGTGGGGACATTTGAAAGAGCAAGTTTATCGACATAAACCCCGTACTTTAGATGACTTGAAAGCGGCGATACTGTGGGTACTGAGGTGGCGTTTGATCACTGAGGATACACTGGAAAGAGTGTGGAGGAGCTTCCTGGACAGAATGGAAAATTGCCTCAGGAAAGAGGGACGTCACCTTCCTGACATCATTTTCTCTATACGTAAAGTAAATGGCGTATAACCACAACTATGTAACTTGAGTTAAATAAATAGTATCTTGAAAAATTAATATTGTTTTTTTGTTTCTAAAACGTAAATGTTTCTCGTGGTCACCCTATATTTCTAAAACGAAACACTGATAGTGATAATAAATTCCAAAGATAGAGTTTTTCAGACTCTTATACATTGCACTATACGGGATATCGGAAAGTTTACATACATATTTAATTATAATTAAGAAACTCTTCTTACCATTTTAATAAAAAACTAAACCAACATTAAACAATAACTAATACATTTTTTAAGAAAATTTTAATACATAGTTACAATACAATTTCTGAGATAATAATGGATAAATAATGAAAAATGTATAATGAAAAATTTACACTAAAAACAAGCTGGCAACAACGCATTTATTTAACCCAAAAAGTGGGTTAAGTTTAGTACTTTTTTTTGACATTTTTTCACTTCAGTCATTGTCGTAACAGCTTTCAATCACTTAATAAGAACTTTTTGTTTTATAAATCTTCCTTTATAATGTACTTTATCTGACATTTCTATGATAAAATATATACAAGCTCGGACAATGTTGCCAGATTTGTCAAACGAGCACGGGAATGACTAGTAGTGGTACATAAACAGCAAAAAGTTTTGGGCTTATGAATTATGAATCCTTATTGCCTGTTCTATATACTCTAGCATTAACTTTTTGCTAGTATTGTCGCGAAACAACAACCTTAAATATATAATCAATTAGATAATAATAATAATAATAATAAATTTTATTGAACCAATTATTTTACATGCATTAGCGTATACATTTTATTTGAGCTTCGACTTCGGAGATTACATCCCCACCATCGACTGTTCTTGATCTTCTCGTGCTTGGGATAATGTTTTTAGTCCGTATTTGTAGTAAGAGGAAAAAATTAATTAGATTTCCTCAATTTAAATATATTTAAAAATTTGCAAACTATTAGTGAGTTTTAAAATAAAATAAAATAAAAAACTCACATTTTGACACCAGGGTCAACTTTCGATGACTTATCATTCTTGCCTTATCACGGGTATCGGGATTCAGACACAGACAGAAAAAAATATGGTTAAAAATGATTTTTCTCCACATTTCAGATAGCAAAATTTTTTTTGAGTAAGTCGATAGGCATGTCTTCGCCTGCCCCCTCGGGCCTACCGAGTATTATATTTAATAGTCGTTAATATTTTCCTATCAAAAACAAAAATAAACAATTCTACCACCAATTTTTTAACAAATTTATATAGTTAGTTAATCTAAAATCGGAGTGGGTACTCATACTCATACTTGAGAACGATCGCAGAATAAAGCAATCAAAATTTCGTAGTTTATTGTATTATTTGTTCGTATTCAATAAATGATTATAATTAATTGTGATTTTAATAAAATTCCAACTTTTAATAATATTGATCACAAAAATAAAAGCTTTAACAGTTACATTTCTAATAAATTTAAACAACTTTTTGAATTTTGAAAATAATAAATCCAATAAGAACATTTAGTCTTAAGTATTTGAATTAAAATACAAAACGTTAGTGTTTAAGTCATTTAATTTAGAAATGACCAAAGATCACCTATACAACCAATTAATAATAGTCAAATTTTATTGAAATCATTTTAATAAAATAAATTATCTTAATAATAGAGTAATATATCAATAAAAAAATATTTATTACTTCCCATTGATTTTTTTACATGGTTTCAGTTTAATGTTTTATCGACTAATAATTAACTTTATTTCCCCTTCTAATAGAGTCAGTAATTTTATTATTTTTAAATTCTATATTTATAATCATCGCTCAGTCACTTGATATTAATATCTAATGTAATTCATATTAAAAATCTTACAATAAAAATGTCCATTGGCCAGGCACTGTGCCATAAGGAATTATTTTACAAGTCAATCACATCGAGAAAGCAAATATTTATATAACTAGTCAATTTTCTTTATCTTTTTTGGAAGGCAAACAAATTAAACTTGGAAAATTTATTGAAAAAACTCAACTCTAAAATTTTCATGAGGTAACATAGAAAAGAGGAAAGTAAAATGGTATTTCACCCGGAGAAGCAGATAATAAGAAATAAGCTATAAATTATATCTTAATATAACTCTTGAAACTTTTAGATTAAAAAAAAATATTACCTAAGCATAGTACAATTTTTAATTGATTCTTTAGATTTTTTTTTAATTCTGATCAGTTTTGTTTAAATTTGAAAACAAACATGAATTAAATTAATATCAAAAGAAAGATATTTATTTATTTATCGACGTTTCTATCATTTACTTTTATTTTATAAAGAACGAGCTGATCGGCACCCCATTACAGCTCGGACCTCCGGGCTGGAAGGCCCTGGTGACCAGCCTCTCGGGATCTGATTATTAATTGTCCGAAATTGATTACACCTTAAAAAACTCTATGCTCCAATCTAGGATTACGGGAAGTACCTTATCGAAGCATGTCTTGATTAAAAGTGTCTCATTTAGCCGTGTAGAATGTCTTACAAATCCCCCTTTTATTTACTTTAATAAGATAAGAAAATGTTATAAGACAATAAATAAAAATATTAAAAATCATTCTACATGCATTCTGAAAAGAAAATTCGTCCCTTATTCTTAAAACTTTTCTCCTATTATATATCTTCTAATTATTTCATTGATATCGACGTACTTCTCATTTAATATTATTGATTATCCCAGCAAACGTTTTTTCACCCCACCTCTCCATGGCCAAATAAAATTTGAAACCACACCCTAAAGATTATTTTTTACATATTTATTTTTAATTATAAGAAGTTATACGAATTAACGAATGCTTAATTTTTCTCAATTTGTTCAGAAAGGAGTCTTGAATGTTTGCAAATCTCATCATCATCATCATCATCATCATTGACTACACAGTCCTAAGACTGGTTTGACACAACCACCCGTCTCCACTAGGCTCTGCCAGCTCTTTGACCTCGCTAAATGTCTCGCATCCCATATCCATAATTATTTGGACGAAATATTATAATCTCGCCCTTCCCCCTTTTTCCCCCACCTCTCCCTCCAAGATATCCTTAAGCAATCCCCCGTGTCTCAGTGTGTGCCCCATCATCAGACCCCTTCACTTCCTCAGCCTCTTCCACAAAGTTCTTTCTCCGATTCTTCCAAGAACTTCTTCATTTGTAATTCTATCCATCCATTTGATCATCATTCTTCTGTAGCACCACATTTCGAAAGCCTCCAATCATCTAGGTTTCACATCCATACATGGCTATGCTCCATACATATGTCTTCATTAGCATCTTCCTATTTTCTAAGCTGATTGAGGAGGAACAGAGCAGTTTTTGTTTTGAATTAAACCCCATTTTAGCTTGGACAATTCGTGATTTAATTTCTTTTAGCTCTTCCCATCCCATGTGATTTTACTTGCAAATCTCATATTTGATCTAATTTTTTTAATAATCAAGTTTTACAAATCTGCAACACCTATAAATGATGCTTAGGTAGATTTATTAATTTTATACCATTAGAACACATTCTATGAATTTCTATAAAAAAGGTTCATGGCGGAAACTGTTCTAATAATTCTCTTTGTGAAATTGCATTCGGAATCGCTACATTATGTTAAATTTAATTGAGGCATAATTTGCTTCAGAGGTAATATGAATATTTCAAGACTAGTTAAATCCCACATTGACAATTTAATCTATTTATTTGCTTTGATTTATTTTATTATTAGTAAGGCTGCTAGTGGGGGGGCTAAGTGTTTGAGGAAGCTAGAAAAGACAAAGCAAGGCATTTATCGTAAAAAGCTTTTTTGTGGATCTAGTTTTTTTTTTTTTTTTTTTTTTTATCAAATTCATTTGCGTCTCTAGATTCTAAAAGTTGTCTTATTTCTCTTATTATCTTTAAGATATCTTTAATATGTCTATAATCATCATCATCATCATCAGCCTGTCGATAGCGACAATCCACTGCTGAATATAGGCCTCTTCCATCAAATGGAAGGGGGTTGGCATTAAGTCACCACGCTTGCCAGACGGATTGGTGACTAGGAATCAGATTATAGCCGGTCAAATATCAATGCAGGGACTCGGACTCGAACCCGGGACTTCTGCTTAGAAGGCTAGTGTCTTTAAGCTCTCGGCTAATCCGATTCCTTGTCTATAATATATCTAGAATATTTCTTGATATCTAGAAGACATCACCTAAAGGGAACCTTATTTTCAAGATCTACCTTTCTTTGTTAGAAACACGATTGTTTAAGACAGGGTTTCTCAAACTTTGCTCTCGATGGAAAAGTCACAAATCCTGAATTTTAACAGAACACCATGTTTATTTGTAAGGTTGGTGATATATACACTTTTGGGGAAAAAAATATTAATTCTTAGTTGGTAGTTATTTAAACAAATAAAAATACTAAGTAAAATTATATTCTTTATGTCTTCAATGAACTTGGGTCGTCGAATTACAAATTTTCTTGATATTTTAAATAGTTGAATTCTGATATCTTGTGTTGCATTGAACCTGTTCTCTTGTTTGGTTTGGTTGCAGCATAGTATGGAAATTCTTCTTCGTATAAATATGTTGAAAACGGAAGTAAAAAAAAAAATTGCTTGTTTTGACTCGAAGGGGTACTCATCTGATAAATCCGTCTAGAAATCATTTAATGGCTGATTCTTGTAATTTGTTTTAAATAAGAGTCACTATTTAAATCAATTATATTTTCATAATCCCTTGTGCTAAAGGCTGCTGGCTTATCTGTCACTGTAAATGAATATCGATCCCAGGAATCCTTTCTAGATTTTCGGAAAATGAGTTATTTTTAACTCATGAAAGTGTTGGGGAAAAATAGGGTTTCAGAAATTGGTCAGATTGACTACGTTTGAACTTGTTTTATTCGTTGCATCTAATAAAAAATTAAACCATTGTAGACTTTAGCGAAACACTTATTCATTTTCCGTAGAACATGGTTTGGGAAACCCTGGACTAAGAGTACTCTATATATGACATTGCCAGTTTAGTTAGAAAGTGATCAATAAAATGAGACCTATATTTTGGCCTAGCCAATAATTACTAAGTCTTTAATTTAGAAGTTTTCACCAAAAAGTAATTTTTTTACGGCTTTAACGATTTTAATAATAAATATATATATATATAAAGTCACCAACATGATTTTTTCGATATATTAATTATTTTTAAAGAAATTTATTATATTTACAAAAGATAAATAAACCAAAATGGTAGGTATATCGTCCAAATGCATTTTGTGAGGGAAATTCATTCTGTAAGCGATCAGCTTTTTTAGGGTTTTATACCAAAATTGATAACAATATGGAACCCTTATAGTATAACTTCGTTGTCGGTCTTTCTGTCTATCAAAAGTTTGTATTTTATTTTTACTTCCCCATATATTTAGTGTATAAGTGAAGTATTATTATAATGTTTTACCAAACTTTCAAGAATTTATTAAAGAAAATATACATTTTTTTTTAAGTTGAATTGGAACCTATGCAGTGTATGAATAATTAACAAAGAATTTATTTATTTATTTTATTCATCTTTACTATTCTCATCCGAGCCACTTAAGTTTTATTTATAAAATTGCGCCTAGAAGCAAAGGTTATTATTAGAATGTGCTAAATTCAGGAGTGAATATTATTATTGTTATCAGAATATAAATTCACATTTTTGCACTTGAACTTTGCTTTTAATTAAATTATATTCCAGCAAGAATACTCAAAATATCACTTTTTTACTTGAGATTTTGAGCGACACTGGCTGTGAAGAAAATATTTATTTACTAAAAATAGATAGATAATTATTACACATATTTTTATTATATATACACAATCATTATCGCATCAGTTAAATTGTAAATGAATCGTTGATTAAAAAATACATCAGGTATTGATTGATCTGGAAATTCACTAAGTATGTTTAGAGTAAGCCCTGGGTTCCGCGAGATAGTATCTTCTAATAACCAACATATAATACTTGAAATACACAAGGATTGAAAAAAAAATCAATCACTAAGAGACATTTTTGAGAAAGTCAAAACATCTAAAAAGGCCTGAAGTAATACAACTTGTACTCTTGTACAGAGGTCTAGCCAATATGTCAACAGCTCAGGTTTCATAGTGTCTTCCATAATCTTTTGGCTCTAAATTATTTCCTCTTTTCCTATCATTCTTCCCATGTTAACTTTTAGCCATGAATTACTGATAATTTAGTGCGTGCGGATGGATGGATGTATGTTACCGTTTTTTTGGCCCACGATTTTTTCCACACCGTTGCAATTGAAATGAAATTGAAAACCTACCATTAGTTTAACATAATGAAGCGCTGATTAGTTTTTGGTACATATCGGCCCACAAACATTAGTACTTTATTTCAGTACTTTTTTAGTTTTTTCTAAATATCTTGAAAATGACTTAACCAATTTTGATGAAATTTAATATCCTAATTAAGTACATTGGGGACCACAAAAAAGGTTAAATAAAGTTTTTAGTAAAATTATATTTTAAAGTACTTTACTCTAGAGTAAGATAGTACTTTTTTAAATTTTTTTAATTCTTTAAAATTTATTCATTTGAACGTTTTAATATAGCTCATATAGCCTTGCTTAAGTAAGAATGGATAGACTTCTCTCTGTGAAATGCTAAAAATTTGGGAGGAAATTTTATAAGTAACCATAGCAACTGCGTTGTTTTCTTATCCGTTACCTTTGCTGGGGACATCGAGGAATCGACTTTAAACCAAAAATAGCGATTGATCTCATCTAGTACTTGAAGAATAACCATTCTATATTTGATTTTTGACATTTCGGCTTTTATTGGTAACCATTGATGAACACATAGAGGAATCGAGTTAAAATCAAAAATAGCGATTGATTCTCATCTAGTACTTGAGGAATAACCACTCTATATTTGATTTTTGACGTTTCGGTTATTATTGGTAACCATTGCTGAAGACATGGAGAAATCGACTTAAAATCAAAAATAGCATTGATTCTCATCTATTACTTGAGGAATAATAATTCTACATTAGATTTTTGACCCTTCGATTATTATTGGTAACCATTGCTGAAGACATGGAGGAATCGACACAAAATCAAAAATAACGATCGATTCTTATCCAATACTAGAGGAATAACCTTATTGCATTCCATTTTTGATGTTTTGACTATTAATGGCAACCTCTACTGAAAACGTGGAAGAATCGACTTAAAATCAAAAAGACTAAATTCCTTTTTGGTAAACAACTCAAGCTTGTCAACCGAAATGTCAAAAATCCAATGTAAAATTGTTATTCCTCGACTGTTAAATGAGAATCGATCATTATTTTTGAATTAAAGTCAACATGGACTGCAAATAGCAGGTGATGATATCTGATTAATAATAAAGGAATAAACATATTAATATTTCAAATGAATTTGGATAAAGTTTAGCAACGATCCGTTGCAGCTTATTTTAACAAAGAAACCAATATATAACACATTTATAATTAGGCAAACCTTGTGAAACTTTTGGCTTTACTAATTCAGATCCAATCCTTTGAGAATATATATTAAAAAAATAAAATACAAATTTTCCTATTATTTGACAACAAAGTCTCATCCACAAGAATTAAACCTGGTTTTTTTGTATTTCTAGTCCGAATTAAAAAATATATACCTAAATCTTTTAAAAATTCAGCCTAAATCTACTAAAAATATTTTCTAACTTCAACCTCACAAAAAATTCCACCCTCCCCAAAATAATCATTCGATTTATTTTGATTTCAGGAAAAAAAAATATAATATACTAGCTGCAAGGCCCTCTTGCTATCCAGAGGCTACGCCCCCTGAACCCCCACCACCCGAAACCCACCCCGACACTGCACCCCACCCACCCAGTCTTTGCATTTCTAGCAGCAAGAATTTACATTTTTTGACCCTCCCCCCTCCATTTTGGATTGTTAGTTTTTGTATTTCTAACTCTAGAGGAGAGGCCCACAGATTTGTTTGAGTTTGCTCCAAGGGCAAGAATTTATATTTTTTCACCCTCCCCCCTTTTTGGGTGGTTTTTTGGGGGAATTTTTTTAAACAAAAGTTGTCCTAAATCACATCCCCTACAATTTTGCTCATAACAAAATAGTTTATAATTATTTGATCATTTCCATTAGTGCGCCCCCCAAACCCCCTTTTGGGGTCAAAATATCAAAACGTTATATAGCTATAAACGTAAGTTAGAAGACATCAGATCCAAATATGGAATTTCATAATAATCCCTTTGACCGTTTTTACGTGAATCGTGAGCAACTTTTCGCGGAAACCACGGAAACATACAGAGAGATAGGAATTTTGTTGAGGGTGTTTTCGTTCATAACTTTGCTTGAAATGTGTGCAACCAAAATTTGGCGTAATTTGTAGCAATGTACAGACAAAACCTTAATTTTATATATATATATAGATAACTTGTAAATTTCATATTCGTATATTATAGTCTACAAATTAAAATGCTCTGCCAGACGGATAAGACATAGTAGCGAGACTAATAGGGTTCTCTTTTACATGTGTACAAAACGATACGAGATTAATGGACTAGTGAAAAAATAATATATAGGTAATATTTAACTTTTTGTATACTATTTACTCTACAAACTACGTACAATATTCTCAGAAGCGGGCAGATAAGACATTAGTAGCGAGACTAAACTTTACGTTTGTACAAATCCTTAAATACTTGAATAATCGACTTTTGGAATTTCCAAATAAAAAATAAAAAAAAACATGTCAATTTATTGATTTGTTTCGATTCATGATATGTCATTTGTATTGATTTTTTAACAAATAAAAATTTGTTCTTGTTAAATTGCCAACATCTTTTGCATCTTTCTCTTTATTAAATTCCTAGAATTTTATTTGATATTCATTGATCAACTGTGGGCGGGTCAGTTTTTTCATCATCTAAATTAAATCGTAATCCAAAGACGAATCGTAGAATAAATGGTACATCCAGAAGCCTCCTATCGTTGAGTCATCCCTGGCGCTCAGAGTCGATGACTCACATAATGTTCCTAGAACTGTCTGCACAATACATTCCAGCGAATCTTTGGATTGGAACTGAGCATTTTAGCTTTCGAAAAAGAGGGCATAGCAGGGCTCAATAAATCTCTTCCTTTCAATTTTGCTATGCTCATTTTTATTTCATTATACCGTTCTCTTTTGAAAAAAAAGTTGTTGACAACTATTTATTATTTACTGTTAGGTACAAATACCTATATTGATTTTAGATTATCATTTAATATCCAATCTTCATAATATAATCTACGTTTTAATTAATTAATAATTACAGCCTAGTAATGAATTACAATACATGAAGATAATCAATTTATTGAAATTAATTTTCAATATTGTTCCTTTATGATCTGTATCAAAGATAACTAACACGAAGACAAGTAAAATGATAAGAACTTTTTCGAAAATTAATTTCTATTTGACATATTGACTTATGAAATAGTTAAATATATCATTTTTATTGCTAGATTTGTATTTAACTTGATTTTATATCAGTTTCGAATTTATATATGTTCCTAATTATATAATATTTATTTAAACCTTTTATAATAGTAGAGAGAAACAAAGAGGTTGTCCTCTGCTTGATGCAAATAAACATACACACATATATATAATATATATATATATATATATATATTATATGTATTAGGAGACAATAAAGAGTATTTTCTGCTGAATTATAAATTTTTAATTTATTTATAACGAGACTATAGTTTCGAGAGCTTTGCCCTCTTCATCAGTCTATTACAATTGATTCACAGGAATTAATGTATGAATGGTAATTCCTGTGAATCAATTGTAATAGACTGATCAATAGGGCAAAACTCTCGAAACTATAGTCCCGTTATAAATAAATTAAAGATTTGTAATTCCAGCAGAAGACACACTCTTTTATTGTCTCCTTCAATTTATAAAATTTCTGCTACTCTCGGCAAAAAACTTTCAATTTAAATATATATAATTTCTTAATTATTTGTTTGAGACTATAGTTTCGAAGGCTTGGCTCTCATCATCAGTTTTTTTATTTATAAATATTATTTTTTATGGGGTCAGTATCGTTTTGTAATAGATTTCTGTATTCTCAAGATTCAATCTATATTTCCATAAAGACAAATTTTAAAAATTATTTTATCTAATATATTGAAATCCTCTTATTCGATATTTTCGCTATTTTAATCATTATCAAAAAAATATTGAATTAGTAAATTATTTCGTGTTAAAACACCCAATGTGAAATTAAAATTTTTTTCTAATTTCACAAAGAATTTTCCATTTCAGCAACCTGACCTATAAAGGCCCAACAATAAAATCAGAATGTAATTTTAGAAATATAAATCAATCAACTAAATTTAATACTAATTCATTTCGATAGATTGATATTTTTGAAAGGAGAGTTAATTAGGCGTGTCTCAAAAAAAGACTTGAATTTTTTTCAAAATCGGTGTGCTTATCATGAATTCTATGTATGTTCTTTGCTGGGCATACAATTTATTCTGGTTGAAATTAAGAATTTGATCGCAAAAATATTTGTAATGCCTATAACTCAAAAATAGTAAGTCTCAGACCAACTAGATTTGAAACTTAAGCTAGGTATTGACTTTAAGAAGCCCCCAGTCTTCTTTTGTCATTCTTAACTTATACTTTGATATTTCACCGCGAGGGGACAACCGCGATTGGAATTAGGTGTACAGGTCTTTGGAATTATGTGGAATTATTTTGGAATTAGATAATGACCCTTCATCTATTGTCTTCTATTTGGAAATTAAAGTAGAAGTGGAAGTAGGTGTACACGATATCAGGTCGCGGTTCACCCCTCGTTGCACCGTCTCTCATCTTTATTATTAAAAAAGGTTTAAAAAATCACATTTTAGGGTTCCTTTCAAAATAAATATATATAATATAATTATAAATTTTTACAACTAGATAATACCTATTTAAAATTTTAATTTCTTATATTATAATAATAATAGGTTTATATCCCATAAAATAAACTTCAACTACAATCAACTTAAGAGGTGGGCCAACAAGACTTTAGATTTACGTGTGAAGGTGATTCTACAGAATGTGCTAATCAAATTACGTTGAGAAATGGATACTAATTATCCAGTGAAATCGATTTTTTCAATAAAGTGTAATCATCATTGATTAAAATATTTCTGATTGAAGGTACATTATTTATCAAATAAAAAGTTAATTTATTGATAAAATTGTTTATTTGTTTTTAAAAGATAATGATAGAATTTTCAACATCCTGGAATTATAAGACATTTTTTAATATATACTAAGTCTTTCAATTTAATCAGAAATCATTCTTATCAGCTGTGCGGAAGTAAATTAAGTATTTGTGTTTTTTAAGTTTTTTCAATATCTTGAAAATTAGTTTCAAACATTTGTTTGATCTAATTGTTCTTAAATCTTCGCTTTAATTCTTATTATCTAGACACCTCTTGAGAATTCACTGTCAAGGCCAAAAAACTAATTTTGTCGTCTTACACATGATCGGAATTGTCTTTGATTTACATTCTAAGAAGCATTCGCGTAGGAAATAAAAAATTCCAAGTGGGGGTCAATTTTTTCTCACACGTCTATATAAAATATATACAAATTATAAAGCTTTTGACTATAAATAGTTTCCGAATTGATAATCTGGAAGAAATTTTACTGGTTAATTCAGTGAAATGAAAAAAGTAATTAAAATTCTATTTATTATCACAATATTCCTGCTAATAAGTTTTGATGATTCCAAATGAAATAGTTGAAATTACTCCATCTTTTCAAATAAATAAATTCATTATTTGAAAATTGAAAAGTTTTTATTTTGCCCAGAGTAGCAGAGTTGTTGATTCATAAAGAGAAACAAAGAGGTTGTCCTCTGCTTGATGATATATATATATATATATAATTTATTTGTTTGAGACTATAGTTTCGAAGGCTTGGCCCTCATCATCAGTCTTTTTTAATTATAAATATAATTTTTCATGGGGCCAGTATCGCGTGAATATTGAAATTTTTTTTGCTCTTACTTTATTTGCATCAAGCAGAGGACATCCTCTTTGTTTCACTTTATAAAAAATTCATTATTGTTTCTCTATAATATTTGATCTCCCCAGCATTAAAGATTTAGAATATATTGATTCTAAGACTGTAAATATCACTTATTTCTCGTTTTATTGATAAATGAACCGTAAAACTTACAAGAGATCTAGGTTTATTATAATAATTAAAAAGTTAGTTCTGATTTCCTTAAGATTTGTAAAATTAGCTTGTTAGAGTTGTTTCCTTTACTTGCACTTTAACCTTATTTAAGCAAATCTCAAATAATGATCAATATACCACCATTATTAGGAACTTTCTTAAAACCAGCAGGAATTATAATTTTTTTTTTAGAAAAAGTCACATAAGAAGTCTAAGGAAATTTTATGAAAAAATAAGTTTGTAGTCAATACTAGGGAGAACTGAAATAGGTACCATATAAAATTTAAACTATTTATTTTTACAGTATTCTATTCTTTATTTACTGAAGATCTTAAAAATTGACTTTTTTTTATTAAATTTCTATAAGTGAAAACAGATTGAAAGAAAGTTGTTTTTTATTTATTCTTAAAATTATGCTCTTTTAAAAATGAAATTCTCTTAAAAGGTACCTACTACTTATCTACGAGTAGAATGACTTAGGGCCGAAGTGTTGAATTCACTTGGATTTTTTTATCTTATCGTATTTAGAAATGTATATTTGAAACTTGAAAATCAATCATTTTTACTCATGATTTTTCTGTCAGTATGACAATAACTCGATTTCCAAAACGAAGAATTGACTTAATTTTGGGCTTTCTACTTTAAAAACCTCTTGTTCTAAAATTTAAATAATCGGAAATCAATCAAATTGTCGAATCGATTGAGCTCGAACTCTTATAACTAATGAGCGGAAATTTGACACACACATAAATTGCACCTGTTTGACAAGTTTAAACTTTTAACTCAAACTGTCCTCAAATATAAAATTGCCGAATCACGAATTGAAAAACTTTTCACTTTTTTCTCCTATATATAAATACATATTTACATTTGAATTATTCAGTTTTGATTAAAAAGCTTTCGCTTTCATGCTACCTCTTCGTAAAACATTGTCTTGAGTCTTGAGCGATACCAAACCATGACAAATAGACGATTGGTTATAGTCCTGGAGTTAAGCCAACTAAATTTGAATTCCAAATCATTAGATGTTTTATGAATAATTAATGGTGTGCCAATGCGTGTTTTTTCTTGTGCCTGTTTATTAGTTTATACCTACTTCATATTATTCATTGGTTCATATTAAGAACATCTTACTAACAAACAAAATTCACTGAAATATTATAATTTACCTATATATTTAAATAATTTTTCTATGGTTGATAGATAAAAACGGAAAAGGGTAAAATAATAATAACTGTATTTAGTATAATTGTCCACATATTATCTTCTAATTATAATTTGCATATTTATTTTTCTTTTTCTTATCAACATAGACGGCTCATGACTTGGAGTTGGTGAGGTAGAACAGCGAAAACCCAATCAGAACGAAAATAAAATATCAGAGTTTACCACAAATAATAAATAGATTTTAAAAAACTAGACCCGAAACCACGCAGAAACATTATCTCTCTCACGATCCGACACTGGTTTACAATAATTAAAGGCGGATTAAAATGGTAGCGGATCTGAAGTCTTTCAGGTAGCTGGCCCATAGGAAAAGGGCCCGCTTGGGATATTTTTCAGAAAGCTCAACTCACAAGGCGTGATTTAATTTATGCTGAAAAATGCTTTTCTATTCTGAATTACTGTTGACCAGATAAATTCACAAATATAACTTATTGACATTAGTTAATTATTTCGATCAGTGGGTATCATGCAACTTGGTTTTTATTGTACTAGTACAATAAATAGTTACTTTTTGCTGTCAAATAATTAAATAATTGTCATTATCATTTATGTTCATATTATGTGTACCCTACATTTACGATATCATAATATATTTTGAGTCATTTTTAAAATAAATAACCATTTTGAACATCGAATTGATTAATCTTAGCATATTTATTCTATTTTTACACCATTACAGGGGAAATAATTATAAATTGTGCCAACACTTTGGCATGTTCAAAGCACCGATTTGACCCAGCTAGTTTTTGGTCGCCTGGGAAAAATTCTAAAAAGTAAAGTACAATAATAACTTAGGTGTCTCATTCTAAAGGCCTAACATTAAGAAACATCCAGAAAACAAATTTCATGTTTCTAATTAGCTAAGATATTAATATTGTTAATTATATTAAATATTCATTAATATAAACCTGCTGATGATCTTGGAAAGTTGAAAACAATTGTTTCTATTTATGCTTGAATCTCGTAGTGCGACTGGTTTTTTTAATCTTCTAGTAACATTCATATTCTATTGAAGTATTACAACCAACCATGTTCCAATGGTATTAGTTCCATCTCACTTAGCCCACTAGAATCGATTAACCAGACCTAAAACTTAATTTGTGACCATTTATCCCTTAGTAATCATAAATTATCATATGTAGGTAGAATATCCCATCGTTCTTATGAATAATTCAGTAGTACTGAACAACTTTAGGCATGTCAAATATTGTTAAATATTTATTTAATTATTATCTATCACGATGATATTGTTTTTGATTCTCCCTAATGAGCATTACCTAGTAGCATTTAATTTCTATCATTATTTCTTTGAATTCTTAGACATCATTTATTCTTCTATTAATAAATTGCTAGGGATTTTTAAATTTGTCCTTTAACATTGATGATTATGTATTCGATTAAGCTATATTAAGTATTTCTATTTACTTAATAGCATTGTAAGTTAACCGCAATTGATTCATCCTGTTGAATGGGGACAACTTTAGTACTTGTACTTTAGTTGTTGTACTAAATCTAGGTATATATATATATATGTTTTTTAATATTTAAAAATTCTCCTGAGTTGATTAAATTAATGTTGTTTGAAATTATTAATTTTGAATGGACACGATTAAAAAATATATTTTTTATAATTTATCCGATCGTCAAGAATCCGTGTTTAACTTTTAAAGAGTTATACTTAAGAGATTGCCGGTGTGGCTGCATAATTTGAGCGATCTCCCTTTTCCTCTCTTCTCTTCTCATCCTTTTTCGAGGGATTCTAATACTTACTTTTAATCCCACCACGGCATCTCTATGGAGACACCCGTTCAACGTGTCGTTTCAACCACAGACAGGGACCACGATGCTTTCCTAAACCAGTTTAATCCCGCTCGCTACCAGCTCATATCTTTATATATATTTTTTTAATTTAAAATCTATTTAAATTTAACTATGCAAAATATTTAATATTTAATTTAAAATGTTCAAATATTATAAGTTTTTTATTTTATTTTATTTTTTATTTTACTGATACAAGAAGGAGTTGTACCAAAAAGGTACGACCTCTGTAGTCCGCGATGGACTCTTGTATCGGGAAAGTAAGAAGAGATTTATGTATTGGGTCGGAGTTGAAGGTAACTGTGAATGCGGGACTTGAAAGATTGAAGGTTTTATGTTGCTGGGAAGACGTTTGGAGGAAGAGAGTTCCAGTCTCTAGATGTCATAGGGATAAACGAGTTGGCGAATGCGTTTGTTCGGTTAATATCCAATTTAAGTCGTATGGGTGTTGAGTCTTAGTAAAATCGTGTATTTCGCGCAAACTTAGGAATCGACTTAAAATCAAAAAGACCAAATTTGAATAATAAGCCAAAACAATTGTTTTCAATTTTACATGTCCGGTCTAAATTTAATACTCGGCACGCCCGGAAGGCAGGCAAAGCCCTAGTATTGAGTTCACTCAAAAATTTTCAATTTCAAGAAATATATTAATATTTCAAACGACTATGGATAAAGTCTACCAACGATTCGTTGCATTTTATTTTAATCTTAAATATAATAATAATTATCAAGTGTCGTTGTTACCAATAATATTGACAAACAGCTAAAATATCTCAAATTCAAATTAAATAAAACTTTTTTAATCTTCTTAATTTATATATATAGATAGATAGATATCGATATATATGTTAGGTACAAAACCCTCTGTGAGTCCCATTCCCTGCATGTTTTTTTACATGTAAATGATTATATTTCTTGAAAATCTGACTCTGATTTTTTGTAAATATTTATCTCGACTTTGTATTCAGCCGATTCAGATCGATACAGTTCATATATATATATATAGTTTGATATCAATGAAATTGACATTTACAATATTTACTTTTCTTAGGATTTATTTTTAGCCCATGTTGGTTATTTAATCGTTTCAATAAAAAAACCATGAACTAATATATCTACTAGTTTTTAGTATTTAAAAAACATATTATCTTTATTTGTTTTTTTTTTTTTAAAGATTCGTAATTTTAGTTTAGCGACTAGATTCGAGGTTATTAAATAAATCTGAGTTGGAAAATGACATGACAGTAACACCTGACTGAATGTTCGTGCGTGAGGCGAATTGCCAAGTATTTCACACACAGAGCCGTTCCTTGGAAGGGCTTGCCAAAAAGAACCCGTGTTTTGTATTGCGTAGATCTACCTATCCATTAACTTGGAAACATTCAAATTCATTTCTATTTTTATCATAATTATCTAGATATTTTTACAATTCAACAATTTTTCATTTAGTCACATTGGCAAATGCTATTTTCTCAATATAACATAGAGAAATAAAATTTTAATTTATGTCTTTGTTCTACGGGTATACAAAATTACTAGATTTTTTTAGTTTTCAAAAAAAAAAAATATTTTTACATACCTAATAGATTGCGACTTCTGTGTACCTAGAGCCTTTGTAGTCATAACGTGATTTTAAATTTAAAGGTGGTGCTACTTTTCCAAAGGCTTACTATCCATTTTGTATATTAAGCTTTGAAGGCTAAACTTTACCTTAACTTAATTTGCTGTTGTATCTTATCTTTTTGTGTTTTTATCCGAGGTTCATAATTTGTAGTTTTCCGCTTTACATATGCAGCACTCTGACAAATGCACCAAGACATTCTTTGTGCTTAATTTTATCAAATACTTCTGTGAAAACGACTACCACCACAAATATGAAATGTATGGATTTATTATCAGCCAACTAACAGCAAAATTGAACTTTCGAAAAAGCACTTCTCATAAGTAAAATCTTATTTTTTTGTTAAATTGAAAGTTTCTTTTTGTCGAGAGTAGCAGAATTTTTATAATTAAAGGAGACAATAAAAAAGTGTGTCTTTTATTGTCTCCTTTAATTTATTTCTTGTTGTCTAATTAAACAAAAATGTTATGTATAGAGTAAAAAATAAATGTTTCTTCATTTTTTATAAAATAATTATAAAAGATGTGTCTTCATTTTGAAAACTAATAATGTGGCTCGCTTCGGAACAGCTTCATAAATTTGCGGCTCCCAAAGTTAGGACTAGTGACCACCTCTGCTACAGAACGCTCAAAATTTTCTCGCTTATAATCGTTCAATAATGAACGATGATTTTTGAGATTCTTAAATTATAAAGAAGTGTAGGGTTTCTAAAAGTTATTTTTATTGTATCATAATTGAACATGATGAGTATACGTACCTAAAAGAGAAGTGGGTCACTTTGTTTGGTTCGCCATCCCCGCTAATAGGTTTTCTTTTGTTTGTACGCAGCCCTAAAAGACTGCATTTGATTGTACTTTCACTGATTAATTACGAAAGAAAAAAAAAATCCTATTAAGTATTGAGTTCTCACTGTTCCAAAATTTTTTAACACTATTAAAATTTTAACCTATCAAAAATAGTGGGGTTAAACAACGTGCAATACAGTTGTCATTTTGATGTGAGCTGTGATTTAGGTTGCATACGTTGCAGGCAACCATGAATTTTACATTTCTCTCACGAGTTTATTTTACCTACAATAGAAGATTAGACACTTAATTCAAGTATAAAATAATTAGGAATGGATTAACCTTAAAAGCTTATAACATTGTCTAAATTAATATTGAATTGAGATATAAATACCCTACTATAACGAATTGGCCAGATTTTTATATATGTTTTTATTTAAAATAGAGGATAATTTTTATAAATAATCTATATATATATATATATATATATATATATATATATATATATATATATATATATATATATATATATATATTAAGGTTTTGTCTGTACATTGGTCCAAATCACGCCAAATTTTGGTTGCACACGTTTCAAGCAAAGTTATGAACGAAAACACCCTCAACAAAATTCTTGTCCGCCTGTCCGTCTGTGTGTGTGTTTTCGTGGGTTCCGCGAAAAGTTGCTCACGATTCACGACAAAACGGCTGAAGGGATTATTATGAAATTTCATATTTGTATCAGATGTCTTCTAACTTACGTTTTTAGCTATATAACGTTTTGATATTTTGACCCCAGAAGGGGGTTGGGGGGGGCGCACGAATGAAAATCATCAAATAACTCATAAACTATTAACTCTACGGCAAATTTTATAATGAGCAAAGTTGTAGGGGATGTGATTTCTGACAACTTTTGTTTAAAAAAAATTCCCCAAAAAGGGGGAGAGGGTGAAAAAATTAAATTCTTGCCCTTGGAGCAAACTCAACCAAATTTTGTATACATAATCTCTGGGTTTCTAGAGAGCTAGAAATCCAAAAACTAACCACCCAAAATGGGGGGGGGGTCAAAAATGAAAATTCTTTCTCTTGGACGGAACTCAACCAAATTTTGTATACATAATCTGTGGGTCACTAGAAGGCTAGAAATGCAAAAACTGGGTGCGGAGGGTAGGTGCAGGGGTGGAATGGAGTGAGGATGGGTTAGGGTATGGGGTGCGCGGGGTGGAATGTGGTGGGGTGAGGGAGTGAGGCGGAGTAGGGTGGGGGTGCAGGGGCTGGTGCGGGGTGAAGTCCAGGGGCGTAGCGGGTGTGGAATCCTGGGGGCTAGGCGGGGCTGTGGTGCGCAGGGTTGGAGGGCACGGGGTGGATGGGGTGCGGGGTCCGAGGTGGGTGGGGTGGGGGCTAGGGTTGGGTACGGGTGGAGTGTTGGGGGAGTGCTGTGTGGGTTTCGTGGGAGGGGTTCGTGGGGCGTGGGGGTTCAGGGGGCGTGCCCCCTGGCTAGCAAGGGGGCCGCCGAAGGCGGGCCTTGCAGCTAGTTATAAATAAAATAATAACATGATATATTATGAAAAACGATAAACACTTGAAACAGATAATATAAGATTTAATTCCATTTAGGAATAATATAAATACATTTTATTATATGTTTATTCCAAACTAAAGAAAACGCAAAACCAATTTTTTAAAGTAATTCTTTATTGTTTTACTTGAAAAATCTATTTTTAAATAAAGTCTTTTTATAAATTAAATAAATAAATAATAGCCTCTCGAATCGTAATAGCGAAACTTTCCAAATGAACTCGGGCAAATTTAATTTATCTGGTTAGTAGATTCATTTAATTTGATTCAATTTAATCCCTAGTCAGAGGCTCAAAGTGGACCAAGAAAACCCTAAGTTTAGTTTTATAAAATGATATTTAAAAAATTATAGCTGTTTGCAATTATTCATAGGAACCAATATTTATTTAGGAGTAGTAAGTGGCTCAGATGTTTAAGCCAATATTAATGAAATAGTCTTATGGGATTATTAACCTTTAATATTAAAAAAAAAAAAAATGATAATTAACAAAGCAACCAAGTTAGATTCGAGCGGGCGTATACTGCCAGACTACCCTTTATAGGAAGTGCCATTTTATCGCCTCTGTAACTTCGCACTGAAAACCTGTACATAGCTGAATTTTTTTCCTCAGCTGGTCAATAAGCTTAACTAAATTACGAAAATTCATATTTCTATTGCTTATACCTTCCAAGATAGAAGAAGCCAAAGATAGTCTTTTTCGTCAATCACACGCACTGACCGAGTGACTCATCAAAATTCTAGAGTACTTCCGCTGAACTTAGAATGCTAAAATTTGGCTTAGTGCAAAAGCTTGAAGAACTTAATAAAGTGAAATAGAAAAACAGAACTTTTCCTTCATCAGTCCTTAATACCATATAAAGGTGCGAAGCTTGCAGGCTAAATATGCATCTAACTTACAAAAATAAATGAAATTCCAGCAAAACCACTTGTGTAAATAAAGCCCAAGTTTGTGTAATAGGAACCGTTTGCCAGAAAAAGTAGTGAGATTTAATGTGCTTCCAAGTTTAACATCATTAATTTATTAAATGAGTACAGAATATAGTAATTTAAATTAAAATGCATGATTTTCATTTTACATGTCGTATCTAAATTTATTGATTTCATATTCTTAGTTGAAATTATTTTCCTGAAACTTGGCATTTTATCATCTCCTTTGTGATATCTAAGTTATTTTCTTTTTCTTTAGTTTGGTAGAAATTGATAACGTGATATATATTTTATAAAAATGTTCACATCGTAAAAATATAAATTATCGTCTTTATAGGAAATTTTACTCATGTTAATTTTAATATTGTATTTATTACCTGAAGTGACTTGTGTAAATTTAACATGTCTGTCTATTTTCAATTTAAGCTTAAAATACTTAGTATAATCAAAACAACAAATTTCTACTCAAGAAACAAGAATTTAATCAATTTACTAAATTCTAGTTAAATATCACATTATACTCGTAATTAAAGCATATATTTATCTATGATCTAAAATAATGAAAATGCTTCTAAAATAATCAAATTGTTGAAATATTAATTAGACTTTTTCTCAGACAAAAAAGTCTAATTATCAAAATTCCTCATTTTTAATTATATATATTACACATAAAAAAAGAAATGTTTTATACATTATAATATATAAACGAGCAGTAATGTGCTGTCAAGTTCAACATCACCAATTTAGTAAATGAGTCTAGTATATTACTTCAATTAAAACGAATGTTTTTTATTTTACATGTCCATCCATAATTATTGATTTTAAACTTGGCATTGACACATTATGTTATTATTGTTTTTATTTTTTACGGCCTACACCTCTCCCCTTTTAGCCATCCGATCCTCCCACTTATCATCTCAATATATGGTAACTTAATTCCTGACATACATTACAATGCGTAAATGCTAAGTTTCAGCAAAATAATTTCAACAATAAATGTGGAATAAATAAATATAGATAGATAGAAGACAAGACAAGAAATGATTATCAAAACAAGATTTCTTCTTTGGATGAAACACTGAAGAATATCTTTTCCATTTTAAACCATAAGCAATCAGGAAAACTTGCATCGTTAGTTTGCTCGAAAATGCAATTTGTATCTTGAATGCGGTGTAAACGGTACTGTGCATTTACACTAAAAGATCTTTCAAGAGTAGTACGCCGCTTTTATAAGTTCGCTAAACACTTGAAACATGCTTGCAGAACCCTAGTGTTAAATAATAAATAGAATCTCAACCAAAACATTCTGTGAAAAAACAAGCTAAGTTCGAAAAATTAGTGAAATCTAGTGTGCAGCCAAGTTAAATTCGCCAAGAATAATTAAGTTGAGAGATCTACTATTTTCTCAACTTAATTATTCTTGGCGAATTTAACTTGGCTGCACACTAGATTTCACTAATTTTTCGAACTTGGCCTGTTTTTTCACAGAATATTTTGGTTGAGATTTCTCTTCTTTTTGTAAGCTATGAGGAAGCCCCTTGGTCCAAAGGGCTAGAATTTTCATTTTTGACCCCCCCCATTTCGGGTGGTTAGTTTTTGCATTTCTACCCTTCAGGAGACCCACAGAATATGTATACAAAATTTAGTTGAGTTTGGTCCAACGGGCTAGCATTTTCATTTTTGACCCCCCCCCTCATTTTGAAGGGGTTGAAAGAAAGTTTGGATTTTTTGAATTTTTCCTTCGTTTGTGTCCCAAACTCTACTAGCAGGTGAAATTTCATGATTCTGGGATGATTGGAAGTATCCTATAGGTTTTGATGACCCGTCAGTGAGTGAGCGAGTGCCAAAATTAGCTATTTTTTCAGGTCCATATCTCTGAATCCATTTAAGCTATATTATTGAAATTTGGTACTCTCTTCAATATGGATAACATAATTATATGTGTTTAATTTCAGCTCTGTATCTCAAATGAATTTCGAGCTGCAGGGGGGTGGAAATTGGCTCGAAATGGTTCGTGTAAATAGCGTGCAGCGTGTACGGACAAGCTAATGCTCAAACTTGGCCTGCGCACGCTGTGCGTTTTGATAACAAAATAAATTCAAATAAATGTTAACATATTACATATCCTATTTTAATCATACTTTTCTTATTTTACTGTTCATAAGATTTTTTAAATTTATACAATGAATTGACTTAATTCAATGTGAAAAACAAGGAACTATTTTCAAGGTCACTTTGGAATTAAGGTGATAATTTGAATTCAATATAAATATATTTGAAGAGCCAATTAAATGAAATCTGCGCATTAGAGAATAGAAGTTGCAAATATTTTTAAAGATAATAATTATTTTTTTAATTTTTAAATTTAAACCTTTAAATTTAAAGCATTCGAGTGATTCCCCATACATAGCTTTTCAAATTTGAATTAATAATTTTCAAAATAACATTAATTTAATTAAATTTGATTGATTATAATCCCAATTTGAAATGCCCTAATCCAGCTATTCTCAACAGTCTGGTCCGGCGGGCCACTAGTGGTCCGCGGAGAAATTTTACTAGTCCGCATATATATATATATATATATAATTACATATCTTTACATTTAAATATTATTGTAAGTAAATGATAATAAAAATGTTTCATTTAATACCTAGTAAAATTTTGTTGTTAAAAAATATCACTGGTCCGCAATTTTTTTTTTACAAATTTTACTGGTCCTCGGGCCAAAAAAGGTTGAGAAACGCTCCCCTAATCCCAATTTGAAAATCATTAATCCACATTTGAATTTGAAAATGTATAGTTCCACTTCACTAATAGGTTTTTAATTTTCTTTAATTCTTTCATATATATAGATATAACAAATCTTTTTGTTGGAGCTTGATAAGCCTCACACTTGATAACGAAATCCGTAAATTACATTTAATGTAAAAATCTAATTATAATTTGTTAATCAACTAGCAAAGTTCTTTATCAAAAATCTATAAATCTGTCATATTAAAGAGAAATAATTCAAAAAGTCTTCAAAATATCTAAGACGAAATTTTCTTTCACTGATAAAGACGAAAATTATTGAAAGATATTGAAAAGTCCTCTTCATTTTCGTAATCCGACTAAAATTCTGTAGTCCATCCATATATTGTTTTCGTAGCGCAGTCAAAATTATTATCGCATTTTAAAGCCATTGAACTTGGATAATAGTTAAGATATCGAAACGCGATAACATATACGTTATCTAAAGACAATTCTGCATTGATTTCATATATCATGCATTTCTTGATCATTCTAGATTCTTGAATAAGTCACAAATGTTCCGAAGCTTATTAAAACGTGCATTTTTGATAATTCTTCTTCCATTTTCATGCTTAACAATTAATTAATTAAGAATAATGTCTCTTTATTAAAGTTGAATCAATAAAACCTAATAATTAGTAATTATGAATAATGTTGTCCCTTTATTATAGTTCCTTCAGTATAAACTAATATTTCTCTTGTTCTTTCTTCCAGCCTATTTAAGAAACAATTATTAAATTAGCCTCAAAGATTAAATCAATTTATCGTACTTAAATCATAAAATACCACCTACGTACTGTGATATGATTTGCCAATTTAATTCTCTTCGTTTAATAGAAGCTTTAGCCTTTATATGAATGAATTTTAATTATATCTTCTACCGGAAATACGTCGCCAGAGTCCGTCCGCACTCTATTCACAATGTATGAAATTCATAACACGAACTACCATAATTTGATCCTTCTGGCCTAGAATTTTTTATTTCTCAACAGAAAGAAAAAAATGTCTTAACGACTCTTATTATTATTTATATTACTACTACTACAGCGTATACCCTGTGATTTGATCTGTGCAAATAGCGTATACCCTGTGCTAGTTAAAAATTTAAAAAATTTTGAGACATTAACTTTTTGAATATTCACATAAATATTTTAAATTGTTTCAATTTGGTTTTAAAATGACAATTTAAAAAAAAAATACCCAACTAAAACATTTTATTTTATTATTTTATTATATATATATTTATAGGAAATGATTAAGATGATGGATGATTTTTATTATGTTTGGCTCGAAGGGTTAGTTGGAAAGATATGAGCCGGGCTTGGATGGGAGATAATCTTCAGAGATTATAATCTCTATTGGCGGCGTTAAAGCCAGAAAAATGCTTTTTAAATAAGAATTTGCACTAGGCAGTTAAAACTATGTTTTTTAAAAATACGAACTTGCCAGAGGCAATTGGAAACATGCTTTTAATGAAATAATGGCACAACTCCCGCATTTATTGCTTCTTCGTTACAGAACGTGTATACAAATTACTTCTTAGACACAAGCCGTTTCGTTCCCAGGTGAGTTGTCTCCTTCGATGAGCTTTATCAACTGAATAACAACTCATAACTGACAAATGACAGCTGCCGGCTGGATGACAACTGAATTCGCTTCGAGGAGCTGGCTGCTTTTATAACCCTGGCTCTAATTAGCAATTAAGCTGATTGGTTAATTATTCGCGCGTTTTAGGTGACGCATGGATAATTTTTCCCGCGCTTGATTTTTTATAAAAGGGGCGTGTCCTTGCTGTTCACCCGTCATTTCATCGAAGGATTCTGACCGGCAAAGAACAAGCAACGCCTTTCTCAAGGCGAAAACAAATCTTTATTTTCAAAAGCATTTTACATTGAAAGAGCGGAGAATGAAATCCCACATATATATTGCGAATATCCTCTGATTTTTACTATCCATATAGCGTATACCACCTTCTGGTGATTTTACGACTACAGCAACGTATACTACCGACTCCAAACTCAATATTGCTAAAGAGTTTTGTATTTAAGGAAATACAATAATGTTATTACTAAAAACCATATTTTCGTGCAGTAAAAACTTTTGAAATGTGCAAAAACTTGCAATAAAAACAAAAAGCATGCAAAAAGATAAACTTTTTTTCAACTTAATAAAATTTTTATTAACATAATACACAACACAATTAGAGCATACAATGTACTAAATTTATTGATTAAGTGACATGGCCACATTTACCTACTAAGTAGTTTAAGCCGAAAACCTTTTATTAATCAAGATTCATGTCACTGATGTTTTAACTCAATAATATTTAACCAAATTAAATAGACTGGATTGACACCTCAACCTTTTTTTCTAAAATATTTAGGTAATTGAGTTACTAAGCTATGCGAGCTATGTTTAAAGCATCTTATTTTAAAGTTGTTCAAATGATAAACAACATGTGACGCGTTTACTTCTAGGATAGGTGATCGTCTAGGAACTAAGTCTAACTCCTATCCTAACCTTTCTGCTTTACACCAACCGAAAATAATTACAATAGAAACTCGACATTTTGAACTAACACTACTGTTACAAGCAAGTAAGTAAATAAACAAGTAGTAAATTTGAGTTTCTATATATCTCGCAATGGTTACTATTGTTATTTACTGTTATTTTTAACAGAAATGTGTGATGAATGAAACGCGAAACCACCCCATTTTAACACTTTTCCAAGGAAAATTACTGACAAGAAAATCGTCTACTTAGTTATTGCCAAGTATAAAAAACGAGTTCTTTATATATTCTTTGCTTGTAGTCGCAACTCGTACTTACCTCATATTTTTAACTGCAAAGGTTTATTCTAAGATTCTTCCTTCTAAACCTTAACTGACTTGTAGAATTTAATTTTATAAATTAAAGGGTTTGTTCAATCACATAAAATAAACAAATAGAGTAATTTTAGACAATTAACATTATTATTAGATAGTAATTCATTGTTCGCATCCATAATCGAATATTTAAAAGGATTGTAGGAGTTGGACCAGAATTTAAATTAAACGCAAAGTTTTTTAATTAAATGGGCCAAACGATTTGTCACTGATTAGCGACTTCCTCAGTGGCTCATTTTATAAACTTATTTAGTCAGGAGTTTATAACTACAAGAAAAACATTTCAAAGAGTATGTCTTCACCGAATCATTCAATTTGAAGACATACTTTTCGAAATGTTTTTTCTAGTAGTTATAAACTCCTGACAAATAAGTTTATAAAATGAGTCCACTGAGGAAGTCGCTAATCAGTGACGAAACGTTTGGCCCATTTAATTAAAAACTTTGCGTTTGATTTAAATTCTGGTCCAACTTCCTACGATCCTTTTAAATATTATTAGATAGATTTACTAAACAGTTTCGGTCACCCCTGGTAGACCATCTTCAGTAGTAAATTTCGTTCAAGGTTTGGAATTTGTCAATCTGCATAATATAACTCATTCTCAATTCATTAACATGGATATTTCAACAATTTTCAATAGAAAAAAAAATTTCTATACTTGTCATTGAATTTAGAATATGATTTGAACTGAAAATGCAAAGGTTTGTTCTAGTGATTAATCCTTTTTCTTCAATCCTACTTGTTTCTATAATAAAACGGGTTCTTTCTATGTCTACCTCGTTTCCTTTAAAATGTAGACTTTCCAAAAGCCCAGGAAAATTCAAACATCTCTACATATTTAGTTTTTTCAGAAAGGGTAAATATATATCATTGTGCCAGATACTTAGTGAGTACTTATCACTTAAAAAAAATATTCTTTAAACATCTGTACAAAAAGGAGAATAAAAATAATCGACAATCTACAAAATGTAGTCCAAGTCGGCCCAAAATTTCATAATTTTGAATTTTTACCCCGTCTCCTCCCCAAATTTTGGATAAATATTTTTTTGTCCCATTTATTTTCCAGAGTCATAAAGAGTCACTAGTACGAGATTTAGTCCATATAGGCCTTAAGTAATAACTATTAAATAAATTAATATAAAAATGTTGTTTGCCAGAGGATCATTTTTATTGAAAAGATTTTGTTTTGCCGAGAGTAGCAGAGTTGTTGATTCATAAAGAGAAATCAATCAGGTTGATGCATCAAGGCGACCTCGTTGATTTTTCTTTATAGATCATTTTTCTCATTAAATATAGGATTTCATATAAATTTTGATCAAATTAAAAATATATGAAAGTTCTCTATAGTACAATTTGACAAACTATTAATAATACAGGATTTCATTATAACAAAAAATCTATAATATAAAATAATTTTCCTTCCTATTAAATCATTCCTAATTCATATCTATAACGAAAATGAAAGTTTCAACCTATCATCTAGTAATTAAATGCATTCGATTTAATAAATGAATCAGACAATTACTAAAACTAATTTATTATTTTGATTTTGTATTTTTTTTTATTCAAGACAATTTGGCTTCATATTTCTATTCTCTTCCTTTTAAAGTTTTTTTTTGAAAAAAAGAGATGTACTATGTACTCCTGTCATGAAATTCAACTAGTTAATAATGTTTATAGCACGCATGGGGTAATTAGTAACTTAATTGCTTTTTCTAATTATACAATTCGTGGTTTTAAAACTATAAAAAAGGTAAACAATTAAGAACATACCGCAACACGAATCACGAATGTATCTATTTAAAAAATTGAATCTCTTTCATTATCAATGGGAAGAACAAAATACTTTGAACTCCATAATGATAAGACATTTTTATGCACTGAACAACTTAATTCGAGAGGCTATTCGAAAAATCGGTATTCTAAATTAAACAAAACCAAAATATTTACATTACTAAGTCAATACATATAGTACTTGATAACTCCTGTTTCGACATTTTGTTGGGAGTGGTAATGGAAATGAAAATCTGACAGATCTAAATTTTTCCACATTACATTTCAATTATTTTTTTCTCACTCATTTAATGAGGATTATTTTACCACAACAACTGAAGAGATCCAATGCTTTTGCTATGGACTCGTCTTGGTCATCAACATGACAGTACTTCATGTCGAGAAATTAGAAGTAATGATCCACTCAACATGTGCCCAATGTTGCCCCCTGGGTTGAGCGGGTGACTGCTACTAATTTCATCATGATTATTAAAGGCTTGGCCGGCAAGTTACGAACACATCTATATGTATACTCTTCAAACAAAACATTTTTTCATTTGTTTATTATGGTTACTAGACAATCAATTTTTCTAGTTGCATGGAAAAACACCATGTGAAATTATATTCAACTCTTTTTGTCTTATTTTAAAACCTCTCCAACTCTAATTAAAAATAAATAAATAAGCTTAACCTTACATTCATGGCTTACCCTCTTTAAATTAACTCACAACTTGCCTATTGAGGCCTTAAAAATTAAAACGGAATTTCAGAGCAGACTAAAATTGGATATCAATGGTCTTTACAAGTTTTATTGATAAATTCTGGTAAAACCTTTTCCCTTCGCCTTGATCAATTTTGAATAAAGAAACGACGATCGATGGTAAAAATGAATTATTTGTTACTCTCGGCAAGCTCGGGTCGCAGGGTGTCCTGATGATTAAATTCACTCAAAAATTTATTTTTTGCTTATTCGTGTTTTAGAAAATTTAGAAATTTTATAAAAATATTTCCAAGCATGTTTTTTTTTCTATCTGTCTGAATTCAGATATGTATAACCACGATAAACTAAGAATAAGTACAGAAAAAAGCTTCTATAAATGTCTTGATGCTAAAATGTTTTTGTTTCCAAAAGTAGAATTGATTAGATTTTGGACTTAATAGCTTTATAACTTCCATTTAAAAAATCCATCGTAAAATGTATTATTATTTTATTTTGTATTTATTTATTAAAATATATATAATCAACAGAAAAACGGGTCACTAATCTCGTTAAATTAATTCTACCTTAAAAAATACGAATAAAACGAGATTAGCGACTTGACAGCTTCGACTTTCTTTATCTTATAAAAAAAACATAAATGTGAAAAATAACAAATTCTCTAACTACATGGTTCGGTCAACCAACTAAAAAAGATCTAAAACAATGCTAAGTTTCTTGCCAATCCAACATTCGACAAATAATGAGATCTGAAACTTAAGATCTGAATATAAATGCAATACATTGGCCTTAACTACATAGCTAATTTTCATGTTCATACCTTAATGGGAAGTTTAGTTAATAGGTAGGGTGCAAATATGCCCTAAGTTCTTGTAAATAGACGTTTTGCAGCTGGCAGGCAGTTGTACTGCTGTGCATCTAAATAATTGTACTTTTAGTACTCTCACTTATTATTTATTTTAATTGTTTGTTTGTTTTTTGTTTCAGGTAAGACACTGGCACACGTTCAACTTACCATTTATCTCCCATTTCGTAAGTTATGCTTGAATTTTCTGTTTAGATTTAGATACCCTTTAAACTGAAATGTAGATTGTTATTCCACAACTGGATGAAAAGTATAGATGTTTTTTATAAAGATCCTTGATATTCAGTTGATTTGGATTAGGTGGTATTTTCGGTAGCCAGGCTAGAAGATGGGATTGATGGATGTAGGATTGAATTCGATAAAGGTAAAGCAGAAAGGGCATTCAAGTCTCTACATATAAACCAAAGAGACAAATGAGTTTGATTTGACTGCGAAAAACTTTTATAACTGTTTCATTTTGAAAAATATTTTCTTAAATCGTTACTATACGACAAATCATTCATTGTTAACATCGCATCGAACAGTAAATTATTTCTCGAACTCATCTTTAAGATGATAGGAAGAGAAAATTAAATAAGCCGTCAAAGTTCGAGTTTGGCTCCTGAATTCCGTATCTAATAAATTATACAGGGTGGTCCCGAATTCATGGTACAAACTTTAATGGTAGGTACAGGACATTGTAACAATGAGTTATTGTATAGGAATGTATAGTCGCAAGTGACGCGGTGAGGCGTAAACAGGGGAAATAACGGCTATACATTATACATACATTATACACTATATTACTATTACACTATACATACATATACATATTACATATACTTATTACACTATACATTCCTATACAATAACTCATTGTTACAATGTTCTGTACCTACCATTAAAGTTTGTACCATGAATATTATAATTCATGATGATTAACAAATTCCCATTTAAACTCAGTTCCTAATTTTTAAGAAGTTTTAATTGAAATTGGTTTACTCTTGGTGAAATATCGAATTAATATTGTAATTAAACCTTTGGACAAAATTTTTATCACTTTTCAACCTTGCAGTTGAATTTCTAGAAATCCTTTCTTAGTGGGTGTTTGCGTCATGAATAGAATATATGCTCTTAATTTCAAATTTCTAGGTCAAGAGGTGCTGGAGGATGATGAGTCAATCGGGACTTCTCTATATATACTATATTTATAGAGATTGATATAAAAAAGACCATGTTATATTTTAATAATATATATATTAAACAAAGAAATATAGAATAATTTATTATTTAATCTATATATTTATATTTATATAATAGTGCCTTCCATCCATCCATTCAATTTAAGAGTAGCTCCACCATTTTGATTAATATTTCCTTTCATCAGATTTGACCCTCTGAATTCATTTCCTCTAATGTCAATTTTCATTCGAAGCTATTTGAGTTGAAATAAAACAAGTTTTAAAAGATTAAATCAACGTCATAAATTGTATGTAGTAGAGTGCAAATTAAGAGAATGGCCCTTGATGAAATAGCATGTTATTTATGATATTTTACCCAAATTGTTCATTGATTTTACATAATTTTTGAAAAATTGCGCTATTGTTTTATAAAAAGAATTAATATCTTTTATATAAATGAACAGTGTTAAGAGAAAATTAAATTTCGTTTTATTGATTTAATTCTATCTAATTTAATTTCTAATAATAGAACTTTGGAATATTGAGTATTACTTATTTTGTTATTGTCATCTCTCTCCTTTTCAAAGTCCAGAGGGGACAAATTAATGTGTTAAACAGTTTCTAATCTTAGCCCCAATGGTTGATAATCCAGACGGTTGTTTAATGTGTCTGGATGTTGCGTGACTAGGAAAGTATTAGAGTATTTTTCTTGGAATTCGTGTCCTTCAAAAGTTGTTCCTATATACAGGTCCAATTCGGAGCGGATATACATGTACAATGACCATTATATCTTTTTATTTGAAATGCCTATTAGATCAAGAGACTGTCTACTTATTATTATAATTGATTCTTTTTTACTTTATTTTTTTTTTTTTTTAAGAAATAGTTCATAATTATTAAAATTAAAAAAAAGGAGTTGATTTCGGTATAACAAAAAAACAATGCAGTCGAAATATGTTAAACATTAAAAAACTTGAATATTCTTTGGGATAAAAATATTAAAAAATGAATTTTTACTTATTTATACTGACGAGTTTTTTTTACCTCGACTGTGGTAACTCAGCCATTCGAGCACACTAGTTAAAAAGAATACTTTATCAGTGGCGTGCGGTCAATGGATGCTCCCCGAAATTTCAAAACGTCAAGAGTATTTTCATTCCGTGTCATAAAAAATATATAGTAAAATTTGAAAAATAACGAAAAATTCTGCTTCTGTTTATCGATGAATTTACAAAAAGAATAAAAAATAATATAACATTTTCAAAATTGAAGAGTTCTTTTTTGGACAGCATCCCCTGGTTGAAATGTCACCGTTTGCCAATGTAATAAATATGTTTAAAAATTAGAACATTTCAACTAAAATTCTATTTTCTCAAAATTTTGGCTTTTAAGGTAGTTGTTTCACCATATGGGTTTTCTTAGGATTTTTTTGAAATTTAGACATATTATTATTTAAATACTTCTGCCTTGATTGTTGGCAAAACGAAATTTATGAACAATATAGTTCCGGAGATATTAAATTCCAAAGATAGAGTTTTTCAGACTCTTAGACATTGCCCTATACGGGATATCGGAAATTTTACATACATATTTATTTATAATTAAGAAACTCTTCTTACCATTGTTATAAAAAACTAAACCAACATTAAACAATAACTAATAAATTTTTTAAGAAAATTTTAATTCATAGTAACAACACAGTTTCTGAGATAATAATGAATAAATAATGAAAAATTTACACTAAAAACAAGCTGGCAACAACGCATTTATTTAACCTAAAAAGTTGGTTAACTTTAGTACTTTTTTGACGTTTTTTCGCTTCAGCCATTGTCACAACAGCTTTCAATCGCTTATTAAGAACTTTTTGTTTTATAAATCTTCCTTTATAATGTACTTTATCTGAAATTTCTATGATAAAATATATACAAGCTCGGACAGTGTTGCCAGATTTGTCAAACGAGCACGGGATTGGCTAGTAGTGGTACATAAACAGCAAAAAGTTTTGGGCTTATGAATTATAAATCCTTATTGTCTGTTCTATATACTCTAACATTAACTTTTTGCTAGTATTGTCGCGAAACAACTACCTTAAACTAACACAAAATTTATTTGATTAATTCTTAATCTTTACCTAATCAATATATAATCTGATCATAAACAATCATAAATTAAAAATTGTAAATTGACATAAAAACGAATCAAAGCGCACAGCGTGCGAAGGCCAAGTTCAATCATTGACTTCCCCGTACATGCTGTAACACTATTTACACGAACCATTTCGAACCACTTTCGACCCTCTTGCAGCTCAGAACCCTTTTGAAATACAGAGTTGAAATTATACACATGTAATTATGTAAGTAATCCATCTTGAAGAGAGTACCAAATTTCAATAATATAGCTTACATTACATTCTGAGATATGGACCTGAAATATCTAATTTTCCCACTTACCAACAGGTCATCAAAACCTATAGGGTACTTCCAATCATTCCAGCATCATGAAATTTCGCATGCTAGTAGAGTTTGGGACACAAATAAAGGAAAAATTCCAAAAATGTACTATAAATTTGCATCTATTAAATATGAAATGAATCTAGATGCTAAAATTTGGCATAATATTAGAGTTTGGATTAATAATAAAGGAAAAATACGAAAACCCCAGACTTTTTCTTTCAATACCTAAAATGAATTGGTGAAGATTGTAGGGTAAATTTGCATCTAAATATTATAAGAGAAATTAAAAAGCAAAAAGTATGCTAAAATTTGCCATAATACATAGTAGAGTTTGTAATAATTAATCACAAAAACTTAACTATACCCTTAACTTTTAAAATGAAGAGGAAAAATTTGTAGGTTAAATTAACTCTTTCAAAAAAATAATAATAAATAAATAAAATAAAAGCTACATTATTAGCTTACAAAAAGAAGTGAACTCTAGAATTCAACAAAGTTAAATTCCCCAAGAATAATTAAGTTGAAAAAATAGGACTTTCAATTAAAATGCATTCTTTCCATTTCGAATGTCAATCTAATTTTATGGATTCTAAATTTTTAATTTAAATTATTTTCATGGAACGAATTCACGAATTAGTTCATTTATCTTAATGGCATAATGCGTACCAGCCAAGTTTCATAAAAATAATTTAAATTAAAAGTAGAATCCACAAATCTAGATTGTCATTCAAAATGGAAAGAATGTATTTTAATTGAACGTCCTATTTTTTCAACTTCATTATTCTTGACGAATTTAACATAGCTGAATCCTAGATTTCACTACTTTTTTGAACTTTGCCTGTTTTTTCACACAACTATTTTGGGTGGTTTATTTTTTTCGACATGTTTTACAACACTAGGCAAATATTCTAAGTAAATTTTACTTTCTAATAAAATAATTTATAAACAAATAAAAGATCATAATAATTATATTCTAAACACTGAATGGATTGAAAACAAATAAATAAAATTAGTCTTATTTAAATTTTTTATCAATTGTGAATTTCGATTTGTATTAAATTTATTCGTCCTGAAATTTATCGAATCTTGCAATGTTTCAAAAGAATAAAATTAAATAAATACAATACGATTTGTAGATACCCCATAGAGAAGCCCTTCGAGGAGATTGTCACTGACGTCATTGCTTTCCGGCTCAATATCCACCCTTCCAAAATTACGTTTACAAGTATCAAGTCCCAAACCACCTTATGTCAAAGTATATTATTCTTTCAGGGAAAACTGTTCAAAGTAATTTGAATTCATTGTAATTTGATTTCCATTATTTTATATAAAATTTATTACAACATCTATAGAATATAAAAATTAAAGAAAAAGTATCTCTTATATTCCAAAATAAATGTTTTTTTTAAGTCTTGGATAATTAATTTCTCAGAATTGGATGAAGGCAGTCCAGAAATAAATAAGAGACTACTTTCAATAAAATAATATTTATTGGAAATGTTTTCCCCTTATAATATTATTTTGGAACCGACGTTTCTCTTTCTTGTCAATGATGAATCCTATATGGTAATTTACGCCATTGACGTTCGATCATCATTGGCAACCATTGCTGAACACATGAAAGAATCGACTTAAAATAAAAAATAACGACCTATTCTCATCTATTACTGGAGGAAATAACCTTGTTTATTACATTCTTTTTATATTTATTCCATTAATGGTAACCACTGCTGAAAACATGGAAAAATCGACTTAAAATCAAAATGACTAAATTATTTTTAGACAAACAATTCAACAATTTAGTTTTTTTGATTTTAACTCGATTCTTCCCTGTGTTAAGATTGTATTATCACGAGAAATTATTTATTCATTTTTATTTAAATAAAAAGATAAGATTAGTTTGAATTATACTTATAGTTTGGGTTTATACATTCTAACTAGAGGCATATAATTTCAACCCATTCGTCGAGCCATTTATACATATCCCCCCCCCCCAAAAAAAAAATGAAAAATTGCCGAACTATTTCCATATACATTTATCCCCATAACTTCTAGGAATTGGAACTTTTCCTGCCTCCTTTTTTTCTAATCTTAAACTATCATTTCCTCAATATTCCGTTGGACAGACAACTTCGTCTTCACGCCTTATCCTCAACACTCTCTTCTTTCCGTTAATACAGAGATATGATGTCATGATATTATACCAAACGCCGACGATAGCACTCTACACGGCAAACCCTCTCTCCCGAATAATCGAATCAATATTGCCTCCTCAATTACTCTCGACCTAGACAAACTGAATAAATGGGGCTCTCAAAATTTAGTTAACTTTAATTCAAATAAGACTCAATGTTGTCTAATTTCTAGGCGCGAAAATAGAGATTTCCCTGATATTCACTTCGATTCGAATACCCTGAAAAATGTGTGACAGCCTATCCATGTTGGGCGTCTCTGTCGCATCTGACCTGTCTTGGAATGAACACATCTCCTCTGTGGCGAAATCTGCAGCAAGGAAGATTGGCTTCTTATTCAGGTCCAAGCGATTTTACAAACCCCCACAACTTCTCACCATCTACAAGGCCCAAATCCGCCCCTATCTCGAATACTGCTCTCATCTGTGGAGAGGAGCCTCAAAATATTCTCTTGCTACCCTTGATGCAATTCAGAAACGAGCCGTCAGGCTAATTGACGATTCTACCCTCACCGACTCCTCGACTCGTTGGCTCATCGAAGAGATGTCTCTGCCCTTTCCCTTTTCTATAGATACTATCACGGCAGATGCTCTGATGAGATAAAATCAATAATTCCCCCAAAGCATACTTTGCACGCAGCACACGTTTTGCCGACTCCCAACACTCTTTTGCGGTCAAATTGGAAAAGTGCCGGACCACTTCATTCGCGAATACATATATCCCCATGACTTCAAGGAACTGGAACTCTCTCCCAGCCTCTATCTTTCCCAGCACCTATGATCTTCAAACCTTCAAAACCAGGGTGCATAGACACCTACGTCTACACCCTCTCACTTAATCAACTTTCCCTTCTCTTCGGTAATGCAAGGGTCTTTCGAGATCCATAGGGGCTACACCTTTACTGGTGCACCCCTTCTTGCATTCGATTGCATTAAAAAAAAAAAAAAAACCAAAGTACTGCACCTTCTGGGTGCACTCCTTCTAGGATCGTTTGTATTAAAAAAAAATGACCTGCCCACGCAAACACACACTCAATAAATATTTATGCACAAAATTAGATAAAGAACTGCATAAGGCATTTAAAACCAATTTACTTCCTCTAGAATAATTGTTGGCCTAGTTGTAAGTAACAATAGAGTCTGTCAGAAAAGGGTGGAAAATGGCTTCGGCCTCATTACTTCAAAAGGGTCGATGGCATTTTAAAGGTGCAGAAACTCTGGCAAATGACACCTACTTCTTAATTACAGTAGCTAAATTTTAGTTGAAATTGTTAAAAAATTAAATATATAAATCATTGTTTCCCTCTATTTTATTTGTAACAAAATTAATAGAATTAATAATTCTCAAAAAATGATTACAAAAAGATTTAACTCAATTTAAAATGGATATTTTTATTATTTCTATAAATAAAAATAAATTCATATTATATCTGGAAAATTAAAATAAATAGTAGTTATCCTAATTCAAGTTTATTTTTTCTTAGTTTTTAATTTACGCCAGTTTTTGAGTAATACCAACTACATCTGTAATGAATGTCAGTGCAATCGCTGGCTATTTAGTTTCAGCAGAGATAAGCCACAAACACAAAAGATCACGTATTTGATTGTGCTTTTTGTCGGTCACATTCAGCAAATATTGAATGCTTTATTTTTCACAAGGTTTCATATAATATCTTAATATTTTCTTTTATTTATGGCCTTCTGATACTTCTATAATTAAGACAGTACCAATATAGTTTTCTAATTATGTGCGTTTGTTAAGTGTAGGAGCCAAATTATAGGCAGTTGATAATTTTGTAAGAGAAGGGGTCATTTTGTATTTTTATTTAACCAAATATACTTATTTTTATGCAGGGTATAGTAGATTTTCAAGTGTTGTGTACGTCTCTTTACTTCTATAGGTTATTCTTTTACCCTAATAAAATTTTTATAAATATTATACATATATTTCGACCATCTTTTGAATATTAATTTTGCTTTTATATCCAAATCGGTTGATCCTATAAAAATAAAAAAATAAAAAATTGTTTAACTTCAAAATTTGATAGCTGTTTTTATCATCAACCAATAGATAAGGAGATGTTTACCCAAAACAAATGTATTTTTTAATAGCTCTATCTCATTATCCGTGATACTTTACATAAAGGTATATTTTGCTAAATATTCCAATGACCTATTCTTTCAGCTAATTCAAACTTTCTATTCTATACAACCCTGCATACTGGTTGCATAAGTTTTTTTTTTTAATTAATAATTTTTCTTTGATTTATATCTAGAATCACTAAAATCAGTACAACTTAAACAAAATGGATGGTTGAGTGGCCTAGGTACACAAATTTCGGATTATTATCTAATTGTTAGGGCTACTGGATAAAAAAATCATCCGTCTCCGACAAATAAATACTAAAATAATAAGACTTTTTATTGTATGAAAAAGAGTATAAAAATATACGAAGGGATGGTTCCAAATTTTACTCCAAATTCATTATTTCTATATAATTTAAACATGGACTAACAGCCGATAATTTTTTTTTTTTACTTTCACTTACATATGGAATATATAAAAAAAATTAAGGGGGGAGTATTGCGATCGACTAAAAATTCAAATTCGAATTCTCAACGGAAATACACATTTTAAGCCCCCCTTTATATATCATATTCTATCCAAAATAATTTAACTACCTAGAAAATAGTAGGCTTAACATCTTTCTATTATTCTTATTTTATAGATACTCTGATTTATTTTGACATCAGTTAGTTATATCATAGCAAACATGAATTGATTATCATGCTGTTTTGTTTTTTACTACAGGTCTTTGAAATATGACATAATATCGAGTACTTTTTCATTAATTTTTATCTCTCAATCATTTAAGCTTTTTTAAAGCCTATGGGATTAGAGAAAATGCACAAAGCTCTCCCTTTAGGACTTTCAATTTTATTTTAATAAGATTCTTTTGTCAACCAACGAAATGTTGAAATCATCAATTCCCAAACATCACTTAAGTTAGGTAATATTCGACATGTTTGTAGATAGGTGATTGTTAGAGAACACTGTTTGATGTTGCCTTATTAAACAAGACCCAATCTCGGAGTAATTATTGCATATTCCTTGATTGGCAAAGGGTAAGAGATTTACAATCCAATCTCAGTATCTTTAACACAATACATACATATTATATCTACATGCAGAAGTGAGGTAGGTACATCTAATTTAAACATTTTAGAAGATATATTTAAATTATTATTTCACTTGAACATTGGTCTATGATAATTTTAACCCCCAAAAATTAGTTGCATCTTATAGGGATTGAATGACGAGAGCTAAAGGGGAATATTGTGAGTTGTCAGCATTTATTATCAAAGCGCACAGCGTGCGCAAGTTAAGTTCGGGCATTGGCTTGGGCGTACATGCTGTACGCTACCCCCCCCCTGCAGCTTGGAACCCATTTGAGATACAGAGCTGAAATTATACACGTGTAATTATGTAATCCATCTTGAGTGGAGTACCAAATTTCAATAATTTAGATTAAATGGATTCTGTGATATGGACCTGAGAAAATGCTAATTTTGGCACTCACTGACAGGTCATCAAAACCTATAGGGTACTTCCAATCATTCCAGGATCATGAAATGTTGCCGGCTAGAGTTTTTGACACAAATAAAGGAACAATTCATAAAATCCAAACTTTCTATCTTTCAACCCTTCAAAGTGTGTGTGTGGGGGGGGGGGGGGTTAAAAATGAAAATTGTAGCCGTTGACCAAACTCAACCAAATTTTAAATACATATTCTGTGGGCACCCTGAAGGCTAGAAATGCACAAATTAACCACCCAAAATGGACCAACGGGCTTCATCTTAGCAGAGAAATTCCAAGCAAAACATTTTGTAAAAAAAAAAACTGTCCAATTTGTACACTATTTAATCACCATCTCTTTTTTTTCACTTTTGTTACTCGTATTTTCTGACTCAGAATACTTATCATACTACTTTTACATATTGTGACCTTTCAAATAGATTTGCAAAGGTTATACGTTTTAAGACTCATTCAGAGTTCTAAAGGTAGTTTTGCCCGTTCGTAAATATGATGGTTCTAGTATACACATATATTTAATATCACATACCTTTGGTATTTTATATTTGATAATTGGTATTATTTTCTAATCCATCCATCGTTTTTTTGTAACTTTATTCTCTAGTATTAAAACGATTTAAGCGAAAATTTGAACGAATCATTTTTTTTTTATCATTATTGTCCCTCTCTGTAGAAATGCAATAAACTCTAATGCTCTTTGAAGTGCACTAGAGAGAGAGAGACAGAGACATGCGTCTTTTATTTCTCTCATTTGAAAGCTTGCTAATTAGTACTTGAATAATCAACTGATGGCGAAGATGGGGAAGTTCACTCAAAATGCTAAAATTCTACTTATTTATATTATATTATTGATCCCGTAATATATATATACTACTAGCTGACGGCCGGGCCTTTAGCTATCTCCTGGCGGGGGACATCTCGTTCCGAACCTTTCGGCCCGGTGTCACATTGCCCCTGGACCCCTACCTGTCATTGGTCTATGATGTCACTGAGAGTCTCGCCCTCCACAAAAAAATATAATCACTAAAAAAAGATAATACAAAATTTAATTTTCTCACTCATTTTATTCATCTAAATATATTTATCTAAGCGCTCATAGTGCGCCGGAAAAGTTCGAGCAATGGCCTCACGCACCATGTACACTATTTTACACGAAGAGTTTCATGCTACTTTTCACCCCCCTACACCTCAGGTACTTGAGATACAGAGCTGAAACACATGTAATTATATAATCGATAATATAGCATAAGTAGATTCTGAGATATGGGCCTGAGAAAAAGCTAATTTTGAAAGTTACATATTACAAAAAAAAAAAAAATCCCACCCAAAACACTTTTGTAAAAAACAGAACAAGTTCGAAAAACTCGTGAAATCTAGGATGCAGCCAAGTTAAATTTCACATATTTCACTCAAAGATTCAGACCGTTTACAATATCTCAGAGTGTAGAGATTGTGGTGTAGGTGCAAGGTGAAACATCTTTAATAAAGATAAGAGTAAATATTTATTTACTCTTATCTTTATCTCAGAGTGGTTCACTTCACAGAGTAACCTAGCCCGGATTGTTATTATTGACACTCGGGTTCGATTCAGGAGGGGATAAAAAACAACCCTTTTGATATAGGTATAAATAAAAAATAATCCATTCCATCTCGGATCTAACAGATGACATCTTTTTGTGACTTTCTTAGAAAATTTAAATCTATTTCTATCGACAATTTGAACTCTCATAGTCAAGCCTTTTGTTTCTTTTCTTTTTAACATAGAGAAGAGGCAGTAAATATAAATTATTTAGTGAAAACTACAAGACTTTAATTTACTCCGCATTATTGGTCAACAAGTATTAAAATAAAATAAACGAAAGTAAATTAAATGAAAAGTAAAAAAAAAAGTATTTGTATGCATTTTGAAAGACGCAGTGTACGAAGTCTTTGCATGTGTTCTCTTCAAGTTTAGAAATATGTTCCAACAAATTTATTAAACTTTTTCTCATGACTGCCAGTTTGAAAAGTGAATAACCTCTATCCGAAACCTGATTTATTTGCTAATTAATCCTCAAAAGAATAATTAAATATTTATTTAAAGTCAGAAGAAGAACGCAAGGCCTTCGAAACTAAAGTCTCATAAAAATATAATTATATATTTGCGTATGCATGGTCGTCTGCAGAAAATTCTCTATATCCCCCCTAGAACTTAAAGACAAATGTATTAATTAAATTATTTAATTTTTTTTCTCTTATTTTTGCACATGTAGATTATAGAACACAGAATTGCATCAATACCAAAAGACAAACATTTATATAATCATAGGCTATACAGTCCTAAGACTGGTTTGACTCAACCACTCGCCTCTGTTCAACTATATCTGATTGAAACACTTTCAATTTTCCACATCCCATATCCTACATTATTCGAAGAATTAATCATGTATATTTTACAATATATTTTATCTCGTTCCCGCTGGTAAGTCCCCGTTCGCTCCATCTGCTGACATCCATATGAATGTATGTATGTATACTGTATTTATTTGCATCAAGCAGAGGACGTCTTTGATTTATTTATTTTTATTTAAATTCCTTTAAGGTAGTTATTTCGCGACAATACTATCAAAAAGTTAATACTAGAGTATATAGAACAGGCAGACAATAAGGATTCATAATTCATAAGCCCAAAACTTTTTCATATTTATGTACCACTACTAGCCAATCCTGTGCTCGTTTGACAAATCTGGCAACACTGTCCGAGGTTGTATATATTTTATCATAGAAATTTCAGATAAAGTAGATTATAAAGAAGAGATTTATAAAACAAAACGTTCTTAACAAGCGATTGAAAGCTGCTGCGACAATGGTTGAAGCGAAAAAATGTCAAAAAATTACTAAAGTTAACCCACTTTTTAGGTTAAATAAATGCGTTGTTGTCAGCTTGTTTTTAGTGTAAATTTTTCATTATTTTTTATTAATTATTATCTCAGAAACTGTGTTGTAACTATGAATTAAAATTTTCTTAAAAATGTATTAGTTATTGTTTAATGTTGGTTTAGTATTTTATAACAATGGTAAAAAGAGTTTCTTAATTATAATTAAATATGTATGTAAAATTTCCGATATCCCGTTTAGTGCAATGTATATGAGTCTGAAAAGCTCTATCTTTGGAATTTAATATCTCCGGAACTATATTGTTCATAAATTTCGTTTTGCCACCAATCGATGCAGAAGTATTTAAATAATAATCTGTCTAAATTTCAAAAAATCATAAGAAAACCCATATGGTGAAATAACTAGCTTAAATAGTATCTCCTTTTTTTTTAGAGATATATTTCATTAGAATTAGAATCATTGAATTATTTCTTAAAGCCTGGCTTTTCGAAGGGTGTTAACCCTTTTGTTTTTTCTCTTTTTAACGAAGAGAAGAGGCGGGCGGCATAAAATAAAAATAAATTGAAACGACACTCGATGATGAGTACTGTGGCCAGATTGAAACCCTTAATCGAATGGGGTCTAATGTGAGGGCTGAGACCTATCTGCAAGTGATGGGCCCCCGAATGGTCCAGCGGGGTCCCTTGGGCGTGGCCCTTGCCCTGTTGCCTTGACAACTTGCGTGCTGACGCACAAGCCTCCTTCAGCCTGGTTCCTGATGGCTTTCGCCCATTGACACGCGACAAATCACAGAATAATCTGTTCCATGTCAGTATTCTCCAGTCCCTCCCCCCTCGTGTTAAGATGTGAAGCAATATATTTTTGATAGCAATCCGCTTGTGATCCATGAAAAAAAGAAGGAAAAAACAGCTCGTTTGCCTAGACGCGCGATAGTGTTTATCTGTCGCGACATTCCTTTCACAATTAAATGAATTTTCACTAAATTTCTCACAAAAAAAGATCAATTAAAATGAATTGAAACGAACTAATTTACCATGCATTTCAATTATATTAATATACATCATTTTAAAATTAATTAATGATTTTTTTTTAGTTTTTTAAGGTAGTTGTTTCACCATATAGGGTTTTCTTAGGACTTTTTTTGAAATTTAGAGAGATTATTATTTAAATACTTTTGCATCGATTGGTGGCAAAACGAAATTTATGAACAATATAGTTCCGGAGATATTAAATTCCAAAGATAGAGTTTTTCAGACTCTTTATACATTGCACTATACGGATATCAAAAAGTTTACATACATATTTAATTATAATTAAGAAACTATTCTTACCATTGTTATAAATAACTAAACCAACATTTAATAATAACTAATACATTTTTTAAGAAAATTTTAATTCATAGTTACAACACAGTTTCTGAGATAATAATGAATAAATAATGAAAATGAAAAATTTACAGTAAATGACAAGCTGGCAACAACGCATGTATTTAACCTAAAAAGTTGTGTTAACTTTAGTACTTATTTGATGTTTTTTTGCTTCAGCCATTGTCGCAACAGCTTTCAATCGCTTATTAAGAACTTTTTGTTTTATAAATCTTCCTTTATAATGTACTTTATCTGACATTTCTATGATAAAATATATACAAGCTCGGACAGTGTTGCCAGATTTGTCAAACGAGCACGGGATTGGCTAGTAGTGGTACATAAACATCAAAAAGTTTTGGTCTTATGACTTATGAAGCATTATTGTCTGTTCTATATACTCTAGAATTAACTTATTGCTAGTATTGTCGCGAAACAACTACCTTAAAAATTTTATATTTTTATCATTAATTAATTAACAGATTAAAAATTATTTTAGGTATAGTTAAAAATAGGAAAATAACTGAGTGTCGCTCCTAAAATGATGATTTTAAGATTTTTGAGAATCAAAATTTGTATAAACCAATTTTTATATAATAATATTCTTTTTTAGGTTTTGTATATATAAAAAAAGTTAAAAACGCAACCCAGTCTGACTGTCTCGTCTCTCTCACAGACCAGCAGCTTCTATGGTTTCGGATTTGATTGTAGATCGGGAACAGTGGAAATAAATCGGCACGTTCTGAAGTGGCCATCCACTTGACTTTACCTTGGCCCCTCTCTTATATTTAATAAAATTATTTATAATCAGGTAGGGAGGGGTAGTTTTTGCATTTTTAGATTACTGGGGGGCCCACTGATTATGAATACAAAATTTGGTTGAGTTTTCTAAAAGTGCCTAGATTTTCATATTTTCACCCCCCCCCCCATTTTTGGTGGTTAGTTTTTCCATTTTTAGACTTCTATGGGCCCACTTATTATGTATACAAAATTTGGGTGAGTTCGGTAGAAGGGCCAAGATTTTCATTTTTTGATCCTACACCCTCCCATTTTGGGCGGTTGTTTTTTGCATTTTTAAACTTCTAGGGGCCCACTTTTTATGTATACAAAATTTGGTTTAGTTTGCTCAAATGGCCTACATTTTTATTTTTTGACCCCTCCTTAATTTTGGGTCGATATGCACCAAAATCTAATCAGCTCTTAATCTCAATGCACCAAAACTACATGTCAAATTTGGTTTTGATATTCACACTGGTTTTGGAGTTAGCTCGTCCACACAAATTTGGTAGCGCGCGTACTAACAGACTAACTAACAAACATTTGGATAAAATTATTATAATCTCGAAAAATATAATTTTTTCGATGTTCACTTATTAGGGGTTTTTTTTGTAAACCGAAATGCCATGGTTTCGCCCAATTTTTTTTTATCAAAATAGTTTCAGTCGTTTTTGAGAAATTTGAAAAAAAGAAGCAAAAAAACACTTTTTTCATGCGCGATTACAATACTTGACCATACCCTGTATGGCCAAGTAAAATGGTAGGAGATCCAGCTTCTAGAATTCATAGAGATAAATTTATTGACAAACGCCTTTGTTCAATTTGTTATTAATTTGACCTCTCACAGGTGGTGTATATCTGATAATCGCGTATTTCGCTTAAATGAGACTTTAGGTGAATTAATGACTTTATCACCTTTAAACAAATAACATAGTAGTATATATAAATAAAATAAATAAAATCATTGAATATATTTTGATTTAATTAATATCATTTTTAATCAATACTAACATAATTTTACAAAGTTCATTGTGTACTTACTTTACAAAAATGATGATTCTCAGATTTATTATTTTAAAATATATATTGGAACCTCACTTATTTTTTCACTATTTCATTACATAACTATTTATTTTAGCATTGGCAACTTTTTGTTTTTATCGAATTCAACCAAGAAAATGTTGAAGATCTATTTTCTTTTCACCTCTTGAATAAGATCTTCATTTAAAATTTATTATATTAGAAAAAAAGCGCTTGTTCCATTCAGTTTTGATTGATTCCATTCACCTTCACTTAGCCTTTGTCTATTCTTACTTGGCTTATTATTCAAAGAAATCCAACAATTCCTGCTATTGCTCTGTTCTGGGCGATGATGCTAGTTTCCCGAAAAACTTTTGGCAATGACACCGGTTGCTTCCAGGACAATGAGTAAAACCTCACCAACTATTTGAACCCTAATCTTGTCTTGGCTCGCTTTCAGTTCAATTTTATATTTTATGACAAATTTCGCTAAAACCAAATGAGAGTGGGCGTGTGCCTATTAGATTTGACTAATCAAGAAATCTATACCTTTTTTATAGATCAAATGGCAGCAAATTGGCTTATAATTTCACACGAGTTGAAATCTCACCAAGGCCAAGGATTATTTTCTCATATTTATTCATTTTACCTTCACCTCCATCTGTTCAGGGGTCAATGTGAAAGAACTGAAATAAAGGAGTTCTATTTATACTTCTTTGATCTGCATTTAATAACAACAACATCAATATGCCATATATACGCTCAACATCAAAAAATAAAATAATCTACTTTCTCGCCCCCATAGACCGTCATTTTAAAGCGAATTAATTTTTAATAATACGAAAACGAGCTCTTTATAATCCTATGTACCAAGGGATAAAATATATATTAAATTTTCAAACCCAAATACACTGCAACGGATCGTTGCTAAACTTTATCCAAATTCATTTGAAATATTAATATGTTTATTCCTTTATCCTTGAAATTTGCAGTTCATGTTGACTTTAATTCAAAAATAATGATTGATTCTCATTTAATACTCGAGGAATAACCATTCTACATAGGATTTTTGACATTTCGGTTATTATTAGTAACTATTGCTGAAGACATGGAGGAATTTTTTTTTCAATTTTTTTCAATTTCTTTTTCAAGCATGATTTTCTGGGGGACTATAGGTGTGTGTCTTTGGTTTCCGATACTAGCGATAACGAAAGCTCTTAGAAATTTGGTGTAAAAATGTTTGTATTTTCAAATGATTAGATTATGGTCTTTGTTTCGTCAGAATCTCTGCAAGAAAAAATTAGAAAAAAAAATCGAATACTTAAATTGTTCTCTAATAAACTCAAATTTGGCACAAAAGCTTCAATTAGTAAATTACACTACTTTGACACTTTCAACTTTTTGGCTCAAATCGTTCACTAATGAAAAAATCAGCAAAATAAAATTTTATTAGTGTATATTGAGTCTAATGTTTTCTCTTCTTAATTTTTATTTATTTATTTTTTGCAAATCAAAAACTGAAGAAATTTATGATAGAATTAGAAATGACTCATAAAATGCAATTTTCCCATGAAGTGTGCCATGTCTTTTTTTATGACTAAAATATAATAAATAATGTGCTAAAACTTATGTTTTTGCAGTTAATTACTACATTCTGTTTCTAGTTTTAATATTTTGCCATCCAAAAATAGCTTTCTATCTCACATTAGAATACATCTATCTATATCTATCTATATTTATTATAATCGGCTTGCGCGACGCCGCCGACGTGATTTTTTAATTTTAAAAATCACTAATAGTTTATGACAAATAAAATTGATTAAAATTAGGAAATTCAAATTATTATTTTAATTCGCAGCTGGTTTATGTTTAATATAATATAGCTTTAAATTATCCATGTTTAATTTTCACTCGCTAATATTAACTACTATTTCCTGAACCTCTATTGAGTGAATCCATAATTTGGGTCTTTGGATAAGAAACGACCTGTAGATAATAAACTATCTTTTTTTTAATCATTTATCTATCATGTCATTAAAAATGCTATTTCCAAGTTGACTATATTTTATTTTCATTATTTATACAACAAATATTTCTTCAAGATTTTCATTTTTCTATCTTGATAAGTCTTATCACTAGTTTTCTTTCTCTTCTATTGATGACAGCCTATTTTCGACACTTAAGTTTCAGAAATATGTTTGCCTAAAAAAATTGAGAATGAATAGGATTCTAAACTACCTGAGAGAAAGCATCTCATCGCAAGCAGATAAGAAACTGACTTGAGCACTCCCGCTACATTGAAATGATAAGAGGGTAACAATTGGTTTCATCAACCAAAGGGGATAGAACATGAAATACCAAACATTTTTCAAAGAGAACTGGAAATAACAACAAATGTTCGTATATCGTCCTTTATACATTATCCTGATTAGTTATTTCTTATTGCAATAAACTTACCATTATATATTTAAGGACCCTTTTAAAAATTATAGTAAAAATACGTAAAAGCCATTTTTATTTTCATTTTGAGAATTCCTATTATTAACTTAAAATACTATCACCCGCTATTATGTAAACAACCCCAAAATCGATATGAAATTGACTACTTGAATGAAAAATTTTGGTGTCAATTATTTTATTTTACAGTATAAGTACTTCGAAGGGATAAAATTCTTTATTTTTACGTTATTTAAATCAACTATCGTGATCTCAGAACAAAAAATAAACGAAATTACAAAAAAAAAATCGAATTTTTGTTTTTTAATTAGAAGTTATTTGAATCCTTTCTTCGTTAATGGCTCAAAAATTTTGTTTGTTAACGTTAAATTTTGTGAATTTTTTTGAATAAAATCGAGTGTCCCATCAAAATAAAATCCTATTTTTTGAGTAAAAAAGCATTAAATTTTTTCAAAAAGTATATTAAAAAACGAAAAAATTACCCCTATTAAGTTACAATATCTTTATTCTTTTCAAAGTTAAGAACATTTTATTAATACTTTAATCTATTTTCTTCAAAAATCGAAATTTCGTTATGGGTTAAGATAGAAAGCTAAAAATTTACGAGGATATTTCTTTCTACACATATAATAACATATCAGAAAATCAAAAAAATCGAAGAGGGTCATCGACAAAACTTCGTTGAATTGACATATGGAATGACCCATATATAGTACCTATATATAAAATAGAAAATCCAGGCAAGAACAACAAATTATAATGACATATAAACAGCGCAACTCATGGTTTCAGATTTAGAGATTGAACTCCACCATAAAAATTTAAAAAATACCCTTAATAGCTAGTCACACTAGCTGGACGTCGAAAGTCTACTGCCCCTGGACGCCCTCTCATTCACAAAAAATTCTCCCTAAAAACCCCTGGGTTTTAATTTTTAAACACTTATTTAACTCACTTATGATGATTGCCGCTAGTGTCAAAGTGCCATCGATTTTTTAAATATTTCCTGATAGATATGCTTCCGAACTCAAATTATCATATGTACTCACTATGTGTATTACAATGATGGTGAGATAATATTCAGTTAATTTTTTTTTAAATAAATAATTTCACTTTTAAATTTTTTTTAACTTGAATCCTCTTTAATCGTAAAATTTTAAAAATATAGCAGCTCGTAAGCAACTCCGGGGCGGATTGGTCAGGCCTGCTTTAAGACTTAAATCAGGCAAATCCATCTCTTGAATATTAATCTCTTTTCGGGTATGAAAGAGTTTATTTTGACTTTTAAGTTTTTGCAACTTTTTTTCGTCTTGTACTTGAATAATATTTCTAATAATAAATTGATTAGCCACAACCTCTTATGAACATATTATAAATAATACTTAAAAGTAAATAAAAAGCATTATTTATGGTGTATTGAAACTGAACTGTCTTTTTAGTTAAATGGGTAAAAACTAAATTATAATCGTAATGTAATTTGTTCAAATAGTATTACAGGAATAATATTACTTAATAGTAAATAAAATCATTATTTATGACGTATTGAAGCTGAACTGTTTTTAGTTAAATGAGTAAAAAATAAATTATAATCGTAATCTAATTTGTTCAAATAGTTTTACAATCACCTTATTATCGATATAATTTATATACCTAAAAGAATCTTGGAATATAAATATTTAAGAGAAGTAAAGGCCTTGCATATAAAAAGAGAATGAATAAAGGAAAAATCTCGTTTGAAAGGCCCTATCATTATTCTACAGGTTTTCGTCCTGATATTACTTTTTTATTCAATCTAAAAATAAATGAACTAGGAATTATATTTAGAGACGAATCAATCTATACTATACAGTTTAACTTAATTATTAATTTACATAAGAAATCAATATAGGTAAAGCATTTCACCCGAATTGAATTTGAATTAGAATTATTCACAATAATCACTCATATTAAGTGTAGATCTAGTTTTTCTTGCTTTTTAATTGATCGCAACTTCAAAAGAATTTCGTATCCATTTTTGTGAATTTTCATTTAAAAAATACGTTTGTAAGCCAGCTGGTTCTGAAATGTCGAAAACACCTGTTCCCGTTTTATCACTAGCAGTTATGCAACATGTGTCGAGACCAGTTGATGATTTTCTGAGAGCGTTGTGAGTAATCGGTTTATAATAATCAACTTAGTTCAGTTAAAGATCTTGAATACGTCTACAATTTAACCCTGAAGTGATAGTAAGTATTAGCAACCCTTTTCCCCCAGAAAAACTTTACCGAGTCTCAAGGGTAGCTTTTATTGACAAAATGGATATAGACTGTACCGGTCCACGGGCCACATGTTAACGTAATGCAACTCATACCTGAAACAGAAACTCAAGACCGGGAAAAAGACTCGCAGTAGCCTGGTATATTTCAACTGCTTTTGACCAAAAGTTTGGCACAAAAATCTTCTTGCCAAACTGCCAGCCTTTTGCTTCACACTAACATTTTGTAAATGGTACGAAAGTTTTATCGCAAATTGTAGTATTAAAATTGTGGTTGATGGAATATCCAGGTATAACCTCTGTAGGACCATTATAATAAGAAGAGATTTAAGGATTGGGTCGGAGACGAAGGTATCCGTGGATGCGGGTCTTGAAAGACTAAAGGTTATATATAGCTGGGAAGAGAGTTCCAGTCACTAGAAGTCATAAGCATAAACGAATAGTATTTTCCAGAGTTTTCAAAAAATAATTAATAGTGACTTCTTAAATGAGGAAATAAAACTTCGAGTATTCTGCTGAATGTTTCACCTATCTAATGGAATGTTTCACCTACAATCATTTTAATATTACAAAGAGAAACAAAGAGAGTTGCCACTCTGCTTGATGCAAATAAACATACACACATATATATCAAGATGATATATGTGTGTATGTTTATTTGCATCAAGCAGAGGACAACCTCTTTGTTTCTCTTTGTGAATCAACAACTCTGCTACTCTCGGCAAAACAAAACTTTTCAATTTTAATATTAGCTTTTCAGAACAGAAGATTTTTTAAAAATGTCCCAGAATATACCAGGCGTGGGCAGACATAAGGCCAGAGAGATCCACAATCCGGTTTTTTATATTTTATAAAGAACCACACGTAGATACACAAATTCAAAAAATTTTATTTAATGTAATTGCATATTTTCACAAGTGACATATAAAATTATGAAAAAGAAAATAATTATTTCAAATTTTATTTATAAAATTCAAATATAATAAAAATATATTTCTTAATAAAAAGTATAATAAACATAAAATTTAAAATTTTATTCATTTTCAAATATGATTTTTAACATCTACCCCTGCGGATGCACCCAGCCACCCAGAGCGTTCTAGTTGAATGCATATCCTACCATTGCAGGCGTCGCTTGAATCTTTTTAATCAGTATAGCGTATAAAAACGATGGCTATACGACAATCTTTGACTTAAAATTAGTTAAAGGTTTCCGCAGAAATTATGTAAGATGTTGATTGGTCTACTCTGAACGATGTTTGTGGAGTACAAAGATTCAATATTAGAAGAAGTTGGAAGAAGCTTTGTGAAGCATTTGCCATGCCTGGTCGTGGTCCTCTTTCATCTCTAATACTTAACTCCGATTCCCCAGCAGCTTTTTCACTATTATTATTTCATAAATTGGAAATCCATCTTCAATAATGTCAAAAATAAATGGGTTCACAAAAAATGCAAATGTGGATTTCAAACTTTTCAAATCTTCAAACCTATATTTGAAATTTGTTTTTAATTCTTTCAATTTTTCTTTATATTCATCTAACTTTTCTTCTTTGATATTAATTACATTACAAAAACAAAACTAAAATTTTAATAGGATCTGCATTTACCCACCGTTGAAAAATACAGTCTACTCTCGATAATTCGAAATCCAAGGGACTACAAGAAAAATTTGAATTATCGAGACTTCCAATTATCAAGAGGAAAGAAAAAATCGAGGGGTGAACCGCGATTGGACTTTGGTGTACATGTCTTTGGAATTATGTGGAATTATTTTGGAATTCATTAGATATTGCCCCTTCATCTATTATCTTCTACTTGGAATTGAAAGTGGAAGTGGAAGTAGGTGTACACGATATTAGGTCGCGATTCACCACTCGGAAAAATATTCGAATTATTAAGAGTTTTTATTATATTTTTGAAAATATTTATGAGCTTACATAGATTATATATATATAAGTCAAGTAAAAAAGTAAAAATAATGAAAACGACAAAAAGAACAAAAAATTACATATGTATTAACATTGCAATAGATAATAACATACCTAATTAAAAAAATTAAGAATAGTTTTTTCTAGGAAAAATTCGAATTATAAAGAGGGGAAGTGGCCTAGTTCGAATTATCGAACGTTCTCTCCCCCTCTTGTTACGAAAAGGATTTCGAGCTATCGAGCGTTTCAAAATACACAGCATTTTTTTCGATTTACCGAAGTTAACAGCTGAAGAGTTCGAATTATCGAGAGTTGACTGTATTATATAAACTATCAATTTTTAAACAAAGTGTAATGTTCAGTGGATTCATTCCAGTTAATTCATTAGAAATTTACCGAGAGGGAAAAGTCCCTCCGATAGTGTTAAATCAAAAGAACTGGGTAGGTAATAATTCTATCCCCCATGCATGATAGTATGATTTGATGATGAAGTAATGGTGCGGATCATAAGAATCAATCATTTGACTAAAGACAAAAGGATTCAGGTTGAATTGCATTTTCCATGTGGAATTGATTACAATTAAAAATGTCACGCACTTTATTATAAAGAATAATTTATCTAGACTAGAATAAAATTATTATTATTATAAATATTTTGTTTTCATATTTTCTTAATTGTTTGACATTATATTTATATGCATGGCACAAATTGAATTTCTTATACTCCCTCTATGAAATATTAATCCATTCATTTGACCCCAATATTCCATTTTGGGAATCAGCCGGATGTATATACTATTAAATGGTTTATATTATTAGGAATGTACATACTACAAATATCTCAAGAATCGTAAAACGAAGTAACAAACATTTTTACATTTTATATCAAGCTATTGATATTTTGACCATTCATTTATTAAATACGAATAATTTCTCGTTTCACCTATCAGCCCTTGATAATAAATAGAATCTGAAACTTATAAAATCTAGAAGTCACAGTCATAAACATATTTGAAGAATGTGTTTTTTCAATTTATAATTCATTTTTTGAGATGCCCTGAATTCACTAAGACTATTTTCAATCCTTGTATTTTGACAATTACATGTTATTTGCTGTCTTTACATTTTAACAAAATCGTGTGCCTGAAAAAAGTTATTTAACTTTCTTTGTTCGGAACAAATTTAAGAATGTAACAATCTAGACTTCAATTCCCGGTCGGCAATTTTGTTCATTATGTCTCTGGCTTGATCTGACTAGGAAACATTACTGTGACTAATAAATATAAATTTAAATTTACCAACCAATTCTTGATTGATTTTTTACATTTGTCAATAATATAAATCTAAAATAAGATTTAAATTATATTTTGAATTGAAAATTATCTAGAACTGAATATAAAATGTATCGATTGTATGAAATAGTAAGAATTGTTAATTGAAACCCCCCTTCTTTATGAACTTAGTGTATGAGTCACGTTTGGCGCCAGGAGTTCTGGCTCCTACAATATGGGTTTTCACTTTGTATCTATATTAATCATGAGCTCTATCAAAAATACCTTCTAAAACCCCTCATTGTTCCTAAATAAATTAGAGTTTTGGGCAATTTGAAGATATGAATTTGTAAATAATTGATGGTATGGGTACTACCCATAAGATACAATCTCGAAAAGGCGCCAGACATAACAAGCAGTACCTAATATTTATGGAGATAGAAGGTAGAAATGAGTCACACCCCTCGGAGTTGAGTAAAATAAATAAATAAACCTATCATTATCTTAAACATATGATAATAAATTCATTGGGAATTTCAAAATCCAAGTACCTAATATATGTATATTAAAGAATAAAGTGAAAACTTAGTCGATCTTTTTAAACTTTGTTAATTTGGCAATTTTTTATCAGCGAACTGTGTGAGTTATAAAGCTGAAACTTGGCAAAATTGCGCAGCTTATTAATACCTACAAACTTTTGTTTCGAATTTCTACGCATTTAGTAACCCTTTAAGACTATAATAAATATATAATATTTTTTCCGATTTTCTGAATTTTTCATTCTAAAGATCTGAAACTAGATAGCCCAAAATCTAATCATTTTTTGTATTTGAAAAATCTAACCAAGAACTTTGCACCAAAACAAATTTCTTCGAGTGTCCTCATCATTGGTTAGAGACAAGCACACAGAAACAATTAAATTTGAAATTATTTTTTTCCATGTTTCAGAAATAGATTTTAAATTATTGGATAAAAATGTTTCACCAAGTACCAACACCAAATTCCTTAAAAACTATAGAAATAGATTTGTTTATTTTTAAAAATGTTTTTTAATAAAAAATTACTTTAAATCATATTTTTTTTAGTTTAACCAGAGTCCGGCCGGTTTTTGTTTTTGATTGTATATTATTTTATTAAATGTTAATTATATAGTATGTTTCTATAGAACTCTGATGCAGGTTTAATATAATACCGAAAGAGCAAATAAATAGAAAACTTAATTAATTGACCATACTTGACTTTCTATTTCCATACATAATATCATGTTTGGTTATTTTACTTTATTGATAAATCCTTTTTAATAACAACCATTAAAAGAATCAATATTTATTTTCCAGAGTTTAGTGAATGGTTCGTTGACCTGGGAGTGGCGTCGCGACGTCTAGTCTTGTGCCCTCAATTCCTTCCTTCCTAGGGTTGAAATAGGGGACTCTCCCCTAACTCACTATGTCCAAATAAATCCGTTTGCTTTCATATATAGCAAATAAAGATTTTTAACTTTGTATTTATAAACTACTTATTTTTAAACATGTATTTGTCTTTGGCACATGAAGATTTTTATGAAACTTCTTTGAAAATATCAATAATTGAGACAACTTTTAAGGAGTTAGGTGTTGGTTCTAGGTGAAACATTTTAATATAATAATAAAACTTGAGCAAGATGCGAGGTAGGTTTCACAAAAAAGAAATAAAACAAAATTGAGTTTTGAATTCGACATATTTCGGGGGTGAGCCCATCAACAGGAGTCAGAGAAAACTCGCCCCCGAAATATATCGAATTCAAAACTCAATTTTGTTTTATTTCTTTTTTTGTGAAACCTACCTCGCATCTTGCTCAAGTTTTATTATTATAATAATTGAGACTTTCGCTGTAGCTTTAGACATTTCAGAGGCTTTTGCTATGGTCTGGTACAAACATTTTCTTCCCAAATTGGTCTCCTCTGGTCTTACTCGGATGCTCTGTAAGTGGTTTGAAAGCTTTCTCTCAAACCGTAGTATTAATGTTGTCATTGATGGAATATCATCCTCTTCCGTCTACTAACACTGGAGTTCTTAATTGTGTTTAGAAATCTCTGAAGCGTGGAATAAAAGTCAGTTTCAAACAATAAAGCTTCATTTCCTCGAAATACGTGATTTTCAAACATTTAACACTCGATTAAATTAGATACTAATTGAACAAACGCATTCTCCAATTCGTTTATCCCTATGACTTCTAGAGACTAAAACTCGCTTCCAAGTGACAAAGAGGGAATGAGTTAATTAAAAATAAAAAAAATCAGAATTGTAAATCAAGTACTTGAAAATGGTACAAAAATAACCTTAAAATGGCCATTTAAACTCTCTCACATGGTCACATGGAGCTAATAGGCTCTCGTCTCACTTTTTTAACGAAACCCTAATAAAAAGCAGCGACAACTGATAAAGCTGTATCACTTTCGATTCTATTTTCGCTAAATGGTTAAGATTAGTACCTACTATGAAAATATTCTTTGATATATGATCTAAAAAAGTGTAGTTTGTTGGTTCTGCAAAACAATTGTTTTATCTTTGTAAATTAACAATAGTACTATCCTTCTCATGGGGTGAAGGAAGGGATTCTTACATAAAGGGTTTATTGTTATATCTACCCCAATCGATGTTATTATTTAAGATAAAAAAGGCTCCATTGAGTTGAAGCATCTCAGAATTTTACCTTTTACTATTTTATTAAGTAAAATCTGGCTCTAAGAGGTCACTTCAGGATTCAGTAAACCACACGTTAGATACAAGCTCAACTGTTGCGCCTTCGCTAAACGCGCCGATTGACTTTACCTCGGTGATCCTAGCAGGCCGAACTACTCCATTCTTTACTTTCACATTTATATTCTATAGAATAAATGTGGAAGTATTGCGATCGCCTGCCTGGGTCCTGACTCTTTGAGAGCTTGTTTTTCTCATTGGGTTTAAAAATGTCTAAAACGTGAAGAAACATCGCTTTTAACGATTATTTTCTTTCTGTCTGTCTATATGGCTGTCTGGATTCCGATAAGCACGATAACTCAAGAATCCTAGCCAACTCTTTTTTGTGCCAATTTGTATTGTTAATACGAAGAACTGCTTAAATTTTAGATTCTCTAACTTTAGAACTTCTGGTTCAAAAATCCAGAAAACATTTTTTCTTTGCTTTTATTATTATTTATCTAAGATCATAAGATATAATATTATTTGATTCTAACTGGAATTAAATTTTTTCAGGTTATGTTCCCTCACTCTTTCACGGTTGGTGGTTCTACGGCCACTTGGCTCTGCCGATTTCACAACTATATTAATTGCCGTAAAAATGCAAGTAAGTATATATTTTAATTATTATAATTGAATTTTAACATCCATTTTCCTATTTATTATTTTAACAAAATCATGTAACTTGCAGTTTTAATTAATTTGCCAATCAACGCGAATTAGAATTATTATACAGAATGGTCTGGTTGTAGAAGTATAAATTGAATCTTTTATGAATGGCTATTTTCTTGCTTTCCAGAAGAGAGTTATTTTAAGAAACAAGGGCTCTTAAGGCTTCTAACATGAATGAATTGCGTAGTAATTTTCCTTTCCGTTTGAGTAAAATTTAAGTGAAAAATCTTCATTAACAATTTAGAATCTGCTATTGAATTTCCACACTTGATTTAAAAAGTAATTATATCTTGAGCCTCAATTTCAAAATTTAATTATTTATTAAAGTTCGTTCCGAAATTACTTAGAAAATTTCAAATGATGTTATTTATTTTATTTTTATTAATTTTCTTAAATATTTTAACATAATTCTTTCTACCTACTTGGAAACGTCAGATCTTATGAATCTCAAAACTACACTTTTTGCTTAGATATAGGTTGTGTTTTTTAACTAATTGATCTTTTTTAAATGTTAGTATCACACTGGAATCAATAAGAGGGTTGAAACCCGCCAATGAAAAAAACATTTTTTTGTTCTTTTAATTAAAAATTATATTCTTATAAAAATAAAAGTACTGAAAGGACTCAATTATTAAAAATTTTCCAAACGATGCGAGGTATATAGAGTCACAAGTTGAGATCAGATGTAGGATATCAGTTTGTGACAGAAGGAATTATTTATAAATAAAAAATTGTTCTTATCTTGGTTGTTGATTTAATTGTAACAGAAAAAGAAACGTTTCAGCGAACATGATTCGCCATCTTCAGAAGATCTTCTGAAGATGGCGAATCATGTTCGCTGAAACGTTTCTTTTTCTGTTACAATTAAATAAATCAACAACCAAGATAAGAACAATTTTTTATTTATAGAAAATTCCTTCTGTCAAAAACTGATATCCTACATCTGATCTCAACTTGTGACTCTAATACCTCGCATCATTTGGAAGAATTTTAAAAATTATATGTTAAATACTTTTATAAACCAATAATAATAATTTCTCCTGCGTTGGGTCCCTAAGGGAGATACAGCAACATTTTATTATTATTTTTTAGAACATCTAAGTTATTTAGTATAGGAAATTGCCAGAATATGCATAAATTGATAAACAAAATATGCTGTTTTTCTTCACTTATTTTATTAGACTACGGTCATAGTGGCACCGACATCGGTCACCCGAATACTTTCGTCAGACCTCCGTCGATGTCGTCGGGCGATAGGACTCTAGTAGTTTCAAACTATATAGTAACTATATAGTGCCTAAATAGATTCTCAAAATCTATATAAGGACAATATAGTTAATATATAGTTTGAAACATTGTGCTAGTAGGGGATGGTCACAGTGCCTCCGTGCCCATCATGTCAGAAAACCCCAAATTCATATACGAAATCGATATCGTAAATCAACACTTATTTTCTTTAACCAAAAATTGTACAAGATGTTGTATAACTCTTTTTTAAGTAAGCAATCAGAACACTCACTTTTTCATTACACAAAATTATAAATTGTCGTGAATTAAGATCAAATTGAATTATTGATATTATAAAATTTACCAAGTACCTCATAAGTTTACTAATTGCTAAATGACTAATTATTATGGACATGATTATTGGTCACCAAGTGCAATGCTTTTTATAACAAGTACTGATCCGTAATTGCTCTGTAAATGAATTTGTCTTTCCGTTACAACGTTCTGTACTTTCCACCTGGAAGAAGGTACTGTACCCTTGTTCTAAAGTATTATTAATTCTAGAAACAAAAAAATAACATGTCTTTAGATCTTGATGATTCTAAAATAATCGTTGGTCAAGACTTTCAATGCTTAAAAAGAATATTAATAATAAAATTATTATTTTGACTTAGGAGTTGAAAATATATGCTATATTCTATTGATGCTAATGGCAAACTCTAAAACTAATCAAACAAAAGCACCGTTGAAGGACACAGAGAAGTAGGTTCCTTCGTTTACCCTATTAAATCCTGAAGAAGGACGGAAGTTTCTCCGGAATGTCAGTTTTTTTGAGAATTCTTCTTTCGTGTCGATGGCAACAGTTTTATCTTTTAGAGAATGAAAATAACATTCTAATAAATTGTATAAATCGAAATTTATAGTTTCCATTATTCTTGCGCTACCTTTCTATCAATTCTACATTATATACTACAAGTTTAGGGCTTCCAGTGAGCTAACCCTTTCTCATTCCCATTGTAGGACTTGTTCGGCATTAATAAAAGATTTAAAATATTTCAATAATTTCATTTGTTTTCTTGTTAAATAGACATTATTATAAAATTATAATTTTTGACAAAAAACAACAAAACAACATCATTTACTGACCGCGACTTTTTTACACTCCGTTTTGATATTAGTATTATTCAGGTAGGTTTGTTAAAAAAAATATCTTCTAGTCATGATTCAATTTCGCCTTGACGTCAATAATTTATTATTTCTCTATCTATTCTATTGAATACTTTATTTCTTTATTGAAAAACTTTTATGTTTCCTTGATTTGAATACTGTATATTTCATATCATTAAGAAATGTGCTTTGTTTTAGAAAAAATCTTAATTTGTTTGCACGATATTAAAAGTTTTAGATGCATCTACTCTTTTACTAAGTAAATACATTCTTCCATAGAAATCTAATAGTTCTGCGTAATACTGCTAAGCAAATAGCAACACTATTGTTATATCATGCTTTGTTTATTTTAGGTTTTGTAGTTACATACTTACGCGATTTAAAAAAAAAATTTAATTAAATTTTAATCTACCATTTAAGATTTTGCTTTTAGTTGACAATGCACCGGGACATCCGCCTTGTAATAATGAAAATATAAAAATAATATTTATTCCTCCGAATACAACAATCTCTATTATTCAATCAAGGATCATACATTTAAAAAGTATTACCTACGAAATACATTTAGGCAGCAGTTAAAGCTGTTGATAGACAGAACGGAAAATCGTTAACCAAATTTTGGAAAGAGTACAAGATTTATTTTTTGCCAAAAATGTTAAATTTTGACCTTTCCTTGACATGCACAATTTTTCTACTTACGCCAAAACCTTCGGAACCAATTAATCGCGTAATACTTTCATTTTATATTTTAAATAATTAGTTTTTTCTACAATTTTGTTAAAAAATATTGGGAATACGAATTTTAAAATGCCCATCTCAAGCCCAAGGATTCCCGATTGTTGTTTTGCCCGTATCTAACATCTGAGTCATCAAAAAAAAAATTAGTAATATTACCACAGATTATTATCAATTTTATCATAATTAAACTATATTAAAACTGTTGAGTTTGACAGGAATAGTCATTATCTAAATCTATCTATAATATGTATAAAGCTATTATGATAATTTCCATACGCAGCCGATTTTTTACACACAAAGGAAAAATGACATATCTTAAGTAAATAAAATTATAAACTCAACGTATCAGCTTTAAGGGTCATAGTAAAAATTTAATTTAAGTTTCAAAATATAGGAGGATAGATGGAATTTTGGAAAAATTAAAATTATTAATTATCTCCGTGCCTATAAAATCAACAAAGCTGAGTTTTAGTAGGAAGATAGGCTATTTATAAAAGTGTGTGAATCTTCTATATCCATAAGGAGTTCGAAAAGGGGGCACAAAAATTACTGAATTTTTGATCCCAGAAAACATAATTTGCAAAGGAGGTTCTTTGCCCATAGGGGGGTAGGAAATAAAAAATGAAGGCCCAGATTATAATATTTCTCTCAAATAATTAAGGATATGGGATGTGGGTTATTTAGAGAAGTCAGAGTTGGTTGGAATAGGAAGAACCGAGTGGAGATGGGTGTTTGTGTCAAACCAGTCTTAGGACTGTGTACTCAATCAAATAATTAATAAATTAATAAAATACCTGTTTTTCATTACCTAATTGTCTTTTCTTTGTTGTAGAGTCTCAAAAGGACATTACGCTCAAATGAGCTAGTACTTTCTTCTCAGGGACTCCTTGATACAGAACTTGATCTCAACTTCGCACTTCAGGTAAACAGGAAAGCAAATCATAATTTTATATTTAAATGTTTCTTTTTTTACCATAGAAATTAATATTTCATATATTACTCTTAAATTACTCAATAATAATAAAATTAAAAATAATCAAAATTTATTTTACCGAAGATAGCATTGATATATATTAAATATTGTGTTATATTACAAATATTTTTATTTATTTGAGACTGTAGTTTTGAAAACCTTTATCTATAAAAACGGAAATTTAATTAAATTCTAGTCCCATATGAATTTTTATTGGTAACTAGTAGTGGTAGAAGTATTTCATTCCAATTATGACCAAAATTTTATAATTAAATTAATTAATTTAGTTATTATTATTATGTTATGTTTTTTTTCAGTATCCTCATTTCTTAAAACGGGATGGGAATAAACTTCACATAATGCTTCAACGGCGAAAGCGGTACAAAAATCGAACAATTCTTGGATACAAAACCCTAGCTGAAGGCGTTATCAATATGTCTCAGGTTAATATATACCTTTTATTTTATTTAGAATATGTATTGAATTATTGATAGTTAATTTCTTTTAGTGATCATATATAAATGTAAATATTGTTGAAAACCCTATTTCTATTAAATATATTTTACATGATAATAATGTTATTTTAGAGCTTTAAAGCTAGTAGTGATATGCTTACTTGAAAAGTAAAACCGCTATATTAGATTAACCAACTAATATTATTATTATCTTAGGACCTTTCTCAACATGATATGTAATTGGTCATTTCGAAGAAGACTTTAGGCCAGATTATAAATGTGTAATTTTTCGAAAATTGTTCATGTATCAAATTTAAAAGCTTGGAGAATTATTATAATTTTTACCATTAAACAATATATTTTTTTTTGTTAAGTCCAAAAAATTATTTATTTAAAATCTGTAAAAAATATCAGTATTCCATAATTACCAATTATACACATCTGGAAATTAAAAATATATGGTGTAATTTTTCCTACATTAGAATGACATTCACAAGTATTTTTAAAATTAAAATCACAATTAGAGGAAAAAGGGCAGACTTTTTCAAGACTCGCTAAGCTCTCCGCCTATAGCCACCTTAGTGTTGAATTTTAATCTAATAAACAATTAAAAAATTATTTTTTATTTAATTTGGAATAAATCGATTTTCATATTTCTTAAAATATATTTATTTGTAATAAATTATTATTGGATTTTAAAATAAATAAATTGATTAATTTAAAAAATTGAAAATCAACTGTATAATTAGCCGTTATCATGACAACGATTGAAAATCGCAATAAAATAATTTAAAAATCAATATTTTCTGCATTTATGAACCTGCTGAAGTTAGAAGCCCAAAATCTATTCATTTCAACAGTTCTCCACAATGAAAATACATTCATTTCCTAGACACGGCAGACTTTTTACAACTTTCTGTTCTTGAGGAAGCCTGGCTCCCAGGCTATCAGAGTATTTACCAAAACTATGCTTTTTCAAATATATTTATATATCTTAATTAAATAATATGTTTACTTATTCCCTAGTAGTATAAGCAGATCACAGAGCTAGCTAAAGCTTCTTTTTTGCAACTCTTAAGAAAATATTTATTTTCTTTCATTGGATAAATAATTATCTTTTAATTTCTCTTCTAAGATTTTTTATTTAATCTATTTTGTTTTTATAAACGTGTTGAGTTTTTGATAATGATGGACAGAAAGTTATTTTAGGGTTTAACAAGCCATGATAAAATAAGAAAATTTGTTAAAACTTCCTTGTTTATTGGTTTATCCACAATGTTTCGGCCTCTAATTCTTAAGGTCTTTTCAAGTGATTCTAGATTTAGATCGACTCTACTCAGCTTCACTGATTTATTAATATTGAACTTCTCAACGTCGAGTTGAACATTTTTTCTAATTTTCCAATTAATCATAAGTTTCTTGTATTTGATTCGATCGCTAATCGAATGCAGATGATTTTTGTCAAATATTAAGTGAAAATAATTACCGAATTTATATATTTCTAACTAGAAATAGTGAAGTTAATTTTCTCATTAATATAGCAAAAAATAATTAACACATTAATGAGAATTGTTTTTGATCGCGCTTTTTAAACAAGATATATATCGCGAGACTACTGCTGATTGAAGCGTATGTGGAGTCTGCTGAGTCTTAAGTCTGGACCAAGAGAGAATGAAAAAGATGATAGGAACACCATCAGTGTTTGATATAAAAAGTGTCATGAGGGCCAATCACGAAATGATGCTGGATTCTAGCCAAATGAATCACATCTTTTTCATTCTCTCTTGGTCCAGACTTAAGACTCAGCAGACTCCAATAACTTCAACCAGCAGTAGTCTCGCGATATATATCTTGTTTAAAAGCGCGATCAAAAACAATTCTCGTTAATGTGTTAACTATTCTTTGATTTATTAATGAGAAAATTAATTTTCCAATTGGTGATCCATCCCAAAAGAATTCTCTAGTTAAGTGCTTCTCAACCGAAACTATTCCGAGGATCACTAAACCGATTCCTTGACCAAAGACCAGTGAAAAAATATATTCTTTAAATTACCTAATTTTTATCATGTTTTCTAATAATTCTAACATTAAACACAAGTTTTAATTAAAACATTTCTATATAGGTTTCTTTATTTTCACATGAGGCTTATAACCATTTTTCTTATATAACATAACGAATTAAAATAAATAATTAATAAATAAATAAATCACTCATTTTATTTCCATTATATAAAATAAATATACTTTGATTAAGGTAGTTGTTTCACCATATGGGTTTTCTTAGGATTTTTTTTGAAATTTAGACAGATTATTATTTAAATACTTCTGCCTTGATTGTTGGCAAAACGAAATTTATGAACAATATAGTTCCGGAGATATTAAATTCCAAAGATAGAGTTTTTAAGACTTATACATTGCACTATACGAGATATAGGAAAGATTACATACATTTATAATTAAGAAACCCTTCTTACCATTGCTATAAAAAACTAAACCAACATTAAACAAACATTTTTTAAGAAAATTTTAATTCATAGTTACAACACATTTTCTGAAATAATAATGAATAAATAATGAAAAATTTACACTAAAAACAAGCTGGCAACAATGGATTTATTTAACCTAAAAAGTAGGTTAACTTTAGTACTTTTTTGACCTTTTTTTGCATCACCCATTGTCGCAACAGCTTTCAATCGTTTATTAAGAACTTTTTGATTTATAAACTCCCTTTATCTGACATTTCTAAGATAAAATATATACAAGCTCGGACAGTGTTGCCAGATTTGTCAAACGAGCACGGGATTGACTAGTAGTGGTACATAAACAGCAAAAAGTTTTGGGCTTATGAATTATGAATCCTTATTGTCTGTTCTATATACTCTAGCATTAACTTTTTGCTAATATTGTCGCGAAACTTCCTTAAAGTTAATGTTATATTATATCTATTATCTGTATTCTTGAAGACTACTTGAAAGTTTTTAAACAAATTAAGATTATATTAGCTTAATTATATTATTATCAATATAGACGATTTTACGGATTTTAAAAACTTTTTCACGGACTATATTTATCAGGGACCAGACGTGGTCCTCGGACCACCGGTTGAGAACCACTTCTCTAGTTCTATTTTTTTATCTATGAAATATTATAATAAAATCAGACTGAGATTGTGTTTATTTAATTAATATGATTAATTTTATGCATGGCAGGTGTTACAACGACAGATGGATATCGAGCTAGAATTGCTTTCGGAAAGCAAGGACAAGGGCGGAGGATCTGCGCCTCCGGGCAGCGTCGTGGCCAGGGTGACGGTTCAGGCGTTAACGAGTCAACCTGTCGACCAACTGGAGGCCAACAAACACCTGGCTAGTGCGGAAGTTGCCGGTAAATCATTTGAATACCCAACATCCTAAACCTTGGGTATGGTCTATTCCTTTATTTTCTCCATAAACTTGATCTTTCATTAAATAAACAAACAATTTTAAGAATATTTTCTCATTGTGTAAATAAATCCATCATCAAATATCTTCAAAAGACGTTAAGAGTTAAAGAGGATCAAGGCAAGAATTTAAAAAAAAATTAGTCAAAATCTTACTTCTACGTTTTGCTGATAGAAAGTATTAAGTTTTTTATGTTCAATTGTTTTTGAAATTTCCATACCTAATTGGGATTATTATTTTTAAGACTCTATCCACTTTAGCTTTAAACGTCTCAGCATAGCGTTTGGCAATTTTTTAAAGTTTGGGAGATTAATAAAAGTAAAAATTTATCACAAAAACTCTACTACCCTAACCTCTAAAACGGAGAAGTGAAATTTGTAGGGTAAATTAACTATCCCCCCCCCCTTCAAAAAAAAAATAAATAAAAATAAAAGCTACATATTAGTTTACAAAAAAGAAGACAAATCCCACCCAAAACACTTGTATGAAAAAACAGGCAAAGTTCGAAAAAATAGTGAAATCTAGGAAACAGCTAAGTTAAATTCGCCATTAGGGTAATGAACTAAATTCATGACCAGCCAAGTTTCATGAAAATAATTTAAATTAAAAATTTAGAATACACAAATCTAGATTATCATTCAAAATGGAAAGAATGTATTTTCTTATCTTAATTATCTTGGCGAATTTAACTTGGTTGAATTCTAAATTGCACTATTTTTTCGAACTTGGCCTGTTTTTTCACAGAAGTGTTTTGGGTGGCATATATCTTACTTGCAATATTCATTGTCCACTTTCCAAAATCTTCAACACACTGTCAAGACTAGATTTTTACAATATGTTGGTAGTATTTATTTTCGTCAGTGGGAAAAATCAAATGCCGAAATCTTTGAAGTCATACATAAATACTAGGGACTTGTTGTGAGTATTTTACGTTTATTTTATATTTACGCTCAACGCGTTCTGGTTGTTCCGGTTTTAACCATAACACGTTCTCAATGTTTTGTCTAAGCCACTTCTGACAAGTCAAAGCATGTTAGTCGTCCCCTTTCTATCTATTTACCACTCTCTGTCTGTTTACATAAAAGCATGCTTTAACAAATCCTGTTCATATGCCAAACTGAAATTGAAATATTAAAGAAGTACATAAGACCAATGCGTGCAAGAATAAATTAACATATCTAAAAGTAATTTTTTTATGAATTTTTTACCTATACTTTTGTATTTATACTAATATACATGTTAATATTAACCTATTACATAGATAACATAGTAAAAAAAATCGAAAAAATAAATAAATAAACAAATTATCTAGAAAATATTTACAATGTGTTGTGTAAACTGAAATACAGTGCGCTATGAATATTTTGTATGACTCATAAAGCGAAAAATTGTCCGCAATTGAGAAAATATCTGTACCCACTACTTGTTTAAATTTAGTCTATAGTCACAACGTGTAACAACATAAGGTTTATTCTTGATTATGTTCTGGATGCTTTTTATATGACTGATCAAAGGACATGTATTTAAATTTTTTTTTTTTTATTTCAATTTTATTTACAATCAGTTATTTATTTACAACTTTTTAGTACCATATATTAATTGGGATTTCTGTTGAATAACTGTTGATGTCTATCCTATTTGAATTTATTTTTCCAGCTGGTCAACATTTGCATCAAGTATGTGGTATTTCTTCTTCTTCTGATAGTCTGGCTGTCCAATAGGACAATGGCCGATGTGTTTGAATGATGTTCTAGTTTCCTTGGTGTTTATCAAATTGGTTGTATATGACTTCTCTGATTGATCGGCACATCTGGATCTTTATGTAGAGTTTCATTTTGTTATGTACCAGGGGGCATTAGTAATGTCTCTTGAGAATTTTTGATTGCACTCTCTGTATCTTGCTCAAGTTGGACTCACTGGCTGTTCCCCATATTTGACAGCCATACAACCAAATAGGCTTAAGGATTGCTTTATAAACTACCACTTTTGTTTTCAGAGCAAGCTGTGATTTTCTGCCGATGAGCCAAAACATATTTTTTTATATTTAATATTGATTTCATTTCTTTTTTCTTGATGTGCTCCTTCCAAGGAGCCTGCTTCAAGGCAGTATGATCCTGTATAGATTAATCGTACTAGTGTTGGGAATACTTTGAATCTATATACACTGGTGGACACGTACATCTTTTATTTGTAAATGTTATGCGAAGATTTGCTTTCATTTATACGAATTCGCCATTTGTTCAACCATTTCCGAATCATGTTGAGCTGTTCCTCAGCTTGATTTGAAGCAAGCGGCCTGGGTCTTCACTAGTTGCAAGGATGGCAGTGTCATCGGCACAGTGCTGATGAATGACTCGTCAGATGTGGCTGGTAACTGCGGTATATACAGAATACAAGAGTGGACCTAATACGCTACCTTGTGGGACGCCTGATCGTATGGTATACATTTGCGACAAATCACATTCTACTTTATTTGAAAAATCGATCTGAGGTAAGACGTAAGAAGCCAATAGAAATGATCCGGAAAAGTTTTTTTGAGATTTTGTAAAGCAGACCCCTGGTGCCATCTTGTCAAACGCCTTTTCGACATCCAGGAATACACCCGTGCATATTTTTCTTCTTCAAGTGTATTTTCAATAACATTAACTATTCTGTGGATTTGCTCTGCCGTTGAATGTTGCCGTCGAAACTAAATTGATGGTGTGGCAGTATTTCATCTAGATCAACTGCGGCTTTTAATCTTTGAAGTAGGAGTTTTTCAAGTATTTTTGATGTCGGGAAGTAGGCTTATCGGTCGATAAGATGAAGCTTGGTTTTCAGGTTTGCCAGGTTTAATATCATGATAATTTGCAAACTTCCATTGAGTAGGAAGTGTATATGTTCTTATTGCGGAATTGTACAATTCAGTGAGAAAAGTTAATCCCTTTAGGTAGTTTTTTAATATTTCGATAGTTATTAGGTCATATCCAGGAGACTTTTTTTTACGCTCATTTTTTATTGCCTGTTTTATTTCTTTTTTACAGTAAAATATTTAACAGGAGGAGATAATTGCATGGGGAGCATAAGAAATCTTCCCTACTTTCGTTTTCTGAGTTTGAACACGTTTGAGAATAAGGATGTTGCTTAAAATGTTTTGCAAATACTCCGCCTTTTTCTGCATTTGTTCTTGCCCATGTGTTTGGGTAGATTTTTATTGGGATATGAAATGCTTGGGCCTTTTGAGATATTTTGTTGCCTTCCATACGGAATATTCAATGTTTCTTCTTGGGGGATAATTTAGATAGGTAATTTTGAATTGCTTCATTTTTGTTTTTATTTATCGTAATTTGAGTTCTTTTGATATCTCTGTTGAATATTAATTTATCTAGTGGATACTGCGTTCTTTGCCAGATTTTCCTGAGTCTTCGCTTTTCTCTAGCTTTTCTCTTATCTCAAACGGATAATTTATTTCTTTTTATTTTAGCTTATCAGAGTTGCAAGCCAAGCTGATTCCTGAATAATTTTATTGAAATGTTCTATGGCTTGATCGATATCACCTTCTCTGTTTTCAAGGATATGCTGAGGTTTGATACTCTACACTTCTCTGAAACAATCTCCAGTTCGTTTTTTTATTGCTCAGGTGGGATAGATTTTTGTTTTTAACAACGTAGAGCTAATTGTAGCTATTGAAGTAGTGTGATCCGAACTAAGTTCTAGGCTTTCTTCTATGTTAGTATAGGAACTTGAAAGTCCTTTGAAATAAAGAAGTCTAATAGATCAGGTAATCTATTTTGACTGAAGGCCCAATAGGTTGGCTTCCTTGTCGTTAAAGTATTATATCCGTTTGAATTGATTGATTTTAATAAATTCTCCCTTTAGGTGTAATCAGTCTAGATCCCCAATTCGTGTGTTTCGAATTGTAGTCACCTCTGCTAAGAACTTTAGGGCCAAGTGTTTCAAAGAATGATGTAAATTGTTCTTTTGCAATAGAATGTCTGGGGACAATATAATGCACTGTCAACCAACTATATTCGAACCATTTTTATTTGTGATTTTAATAGAATGCTAGCTTGTACAAAGCAGTATTTCATCGGGATCGTTCGTAATGGAATATTGATTCTTTGATTAGTATCGCCGCACCCAATGCGCTGTGCCATCGGGATGTTCTGTAGAGTAAAATTTATAATTAGGTATTTTGAAGTAGTTTTTAGAAGTGAAGTGCGTTTCTGACACTAGGAGAATATCAATTTTTTCCATATGTAGAAATATTTCAATTTCGTTTCTTCGTTGAACCAATCCGTTGGCGTTCCAGAGAGCTATTCTGATTGCATCAGCCATTTCTAGTTATTATTATTGATGACTTGTGATAGCAGGTTAAGTATAAGTCTATTTTGTTCCAATAATTGATTGAACATCGTTTTGAATTCGTTCATGAAGGAAGTTAATACTGTATTGATGTCATTTGTTTGATTATTATTATTTGCATTTCCAACAACTTGGGCGTATGATCTTTGAAACTTTAGCTGGGGGTTTGAGTGATGTAATGGAGGCGGAGGGGGAAGGAGTGATGCTGTTGTATGTTCTGTTTGAGTTTGGATAGGAGTTTTTCCGCGATTGGTATTGGGTTCAGTATTATTCATTGATTTGCCTCTCATTTTTTGTAGTTCTTTGTATATTGAACATCCTTTATAATTTGCTGGATGATCTCCTTTGCAATTCGCACAGACAGCGGGGATGTTCTTTAGTTTGGTAC
>JALMQS010000185.1:114385-160487 GCA_024734495.1 Forficula auricularia
ACTGTCAAGACTAGATTTTTACAATATGTTGGTAGTATTTATTTTCGTCAGTGGGAAAAATCAAATGCCGAAATCTTTGAAGTCATACATAAATACTAGGGACTTGTTGTGAGTATTTTACGTTTATTTTATATTTACGCTCAACGCGTTCTGGTTGTTCCGGTTTTAACCATAACACGTTCTCAATGTTTTGTCTAAGCCACTTCTGACAAGTCAAAGCATGTTAGTCGTCCCCTTTCAATCTATTTACCACTCTCTGTCTGTTTACATAAAAGCATGCTTTAACAAATCCTGTTCATATGCCAAACTGAAATTGAAATATTAAAGAAAATTACATAAGACCAATTCGTGCAAGAATAAATTAACATATCTAAAAGTAATTTTTTTTTATGAATTTTTTACCTATACTTTTGTATTTATACTAATATACATGTTAATATTACCCTATTACATAGATAACATAGCAAAAAAAATCGAAAAAATAAATAAATAAACATATTATCTAGAAAATATTTACAGTGTGTTGTGTAAAACTGAAATACAGTGCGCTATGAATATTTTGTATATCTCATAAAGCGAAAAATTGTCCGCAATTGAGAAAATATCTGGACCCACTACTTGTTGTTTAAATTTAGTCTATAGTCACAACGTGTAACAACATAAGGTTTATTCTTGATTATGTTCTGGATGCTTTTTATATGACTGATCAAAGGACATGTGGATGAATTTAGTTGAAAAATAAAAATTGAAAAACTACAAGGTTGAAATTTAAGAATCAATAAAAATAATTAATCAAAACATAATATAAAAATTTATTAACAAGAAATTAAGACCAAGAATCAAAGATATCTTATTAGATATGTTTTATTTTAACCAACTGCCCGGAAAGCCCATTTGGCACTTTCGCCCGACTCCTGAGAGGGTGGTTCCTTCTGACGTGAATAAAACATATAATAAGATCTTTAATTTCTTGTTAACAAATTTGGCCAAAATATAGCAATAGTGTCATTAGATTTTTAGGAAAACATCATCTTTCATAAAAATTAAAAAAAAAAAAAAAAAAAAACGGAATTTCTTCATGAAAAATAAAACTTAATTAAATAATAATTGAAATGGAACTTTAAGTAAATCTAATATGTACAAGAAATGAAAAGCCTAGCCAGTTAACAATGAGCCATTTTCTCGAAGTCGATTGTCTCACTCCATTATATAGTTTTGTTAAGTGAGAATGGTGTAGGTTCTTGGTGAAACATTTTAAATAAAGTAAAGAAAATTTTTTGCAAAATGTTTGTTTTTTTGGAACTTTTTCAAAAAAAATTTTATTTATAAAATACTAGGTAGGTTTCACATAAATAAAAGATCGGGTGCTTGTTTAGCACGACTCAATTTAAACTAGTGTCCTTTGTGAACTCCTGAAGATGGGCTTATACCCCGAAATATATATTGAGTCGTGCTAAACAAGCATCCGATCTTTAATTTATGTGAAACCTACCTAGTATTTTATAATTAAAATTTTTTTTGAAAAAATTAAAAAAAAAACATTTTGCAAAAGATTTTCTTTACTCCATAATATAGTATTATATAGCATATTTTAGAATCTCGATGATAAAGGTGATCATCTGAGAGATGATTTTATACATACTTTTGATTCCTTTATATATATGTTGCTGTGTTGTGGTTAAATAATTCTCACAAAAAACCAATTTGACTATTGCAGGTAATATATATCTATATTACTTGAGCAATTCTTGTATATTCAGCTCTAATCGCGGATTAGGGGATTTTCGGGTCAACACATCGATCTGTCAGGGTCTCATCTTCGGGTAACCCTCATTTGATTGGTTTTTTCTTAATTAAAATAATTATTGATAGGTGGGTGTGTCAATCAATATTTATATTTCAATTTATTTTAATTTCCTTTTATTAATTAATTGCTGTTTTTATTTAATTTTGAAACCTACTAATAGTTCATTACAAATATTATTAAATTAAATTTAGGAAATTTAATTAGATATATTTTCTATTGAAGACAGAGTGGTACAACCCAATGCTAACTTAGCCAGCCCAAGTATAATGAAAACTACAAATTCCGAATAAAATAATTTATTAGAACATCATTTTCATTCTCTTAAAAACCCCAACGATTCAGATGATCGTTTCTCTTTCTTTCTTCGCGGTTTAAAAGGGTCAACGAAGGAACCTCCGTCTTGTCTCCTGTCTCCTTCAACAATTACCATTAAAACCTAAAGAAGGAGGGACGTTCCTTCTATACATCAGTTTTTTATAAGGATGAAAATGGCATTTTGATCAATAATTTTATTCGGAATTTGTGCTTTTCCTTAATATATCGCTTTTAATTAAATCAAAAAATTACCGAGCAACGCTCGGACCGGCAGGTACTTAAATAAATAATTTTAAAAATAAATATTTTCGACACATTTTTTATTTATACACTTATACCTTTATATAATTATATAATTATTTTCATTACAATATTGATCCTATTTTTTTGTTCCCTAATAGCTTTGGTTATATGACCTCTGGGAATATTTTAAAGCAAAGTTGTCGCAATCAAAAGGCAAAATAATTATTCTCTTGGGCATCCTAAGTAAAAGGTTAACGAATAAAATTCTATTCATAAGCACATTCATGAGATCATTGATTTGATATTTAGAATAACGATTCATAATTTTAAATAAACGATTCATAATTTTAAATAATATTCTTATTCTGTGGCATTTCCTTTTTTTAATTCATGTAAAATACGATATTTTGAAAGCATTTTTTTTTATTGATGCAAGTAGATGTTGCACCAAGAAGATGCGTGTTGCTGTCGTTGCACCTTACATCATGAAAAGTAGAAAGAGAATAGAAAGAAATTCTAGAGATTGTTTCAGATTTGAAGATTAAAATTAAAAAATAACTGAACATTCTATCCCTAACGCAACTCACATTCATAAATTTTCACGTAAATTGTGAATTTATTAAGTTTATAATAACTTATCGTTAATAACATTGCTCGACAAAAATTAAACAAAAATTTCTCCTCATAAACCTATCAATGGATTCCAGTAGTGTTTTATACGCTGATTATCATGCAATTTCCCGATTTTTTACAATTTTCGAGTCCCATTAGATATTAAACAGTAATATTTGAAATCAAAATATTTTGTTGAGGTAATAGAAAACAGCTTCTTCTTTGATTTTCAAATTACCACTTGTTTGTAGCTCAATTAGAACTCGAGCTATAACTAAAAGAATAAAAAGTTATGTTTTTATCTATGTTTATTATCCTTTAAAATCACCTAGTTTTAGTTTTTTAGATATAACTCGAGTTCTAATTGAGCTAAAAACAAATGGTAATTTGAAAATCAAAGAGGAAGCTGTTTTCTATTAAGTCAAAAAAATATTTTGATTTCAAATATTGCTGTTTAATCTATATCTAATGGGACTCGAAAATAGCTCAAAATGGCCTTTTTCGTCATTTTGACCGATAATATCTCAAAACTCTGACGTGCTGTAAAAAATTGGGAAATTGCATGATAATCACCATATAAAACTACCGGAATCCATTGTTAGATTTACGGGGAGAAATTTTTGTCGAACAGTGTAATCAATGTCTTTTTTATTATTATTAATTCTTTTTTTTTCCTAAATTTTAGATCGAGGAGCTGATTTTTCAGATGACGAAGATGAATTTTCTTCTAATGAGGATGGTGAAGCTGAAGGAAGCGATTCAGAACCCATGCCAGAAGATGGGGTTCCAAGCAGAAGGCCGAGAAAGACAGGTCGAGGAAAAATTCCAGCTAATGCCAGAGTATGTCCTATATATTCTATATTTTATGTGAAATAACACTGGCTAATCAGAGTTTGTTCAATTTTTCATTTTTAATAATTTAAGAAATATATATACTTACAATATATTATATATATATTTGATATTAAATCAAATTTTTGGGAAAGTTTCATTTAATTAATCAAAAAACTGTAAAAAAACAGTAGAAATATTATTTAAGAGTTTAGGATATTTTTCTATTTTGACTGCATCCTAAAAAGTCCTTTCCTCTGCCAACGAAAGTTTATTCTAACAAAAACTAATTTCTCTTACTCTCTCATTTATCTGAAATTAATAAATTGTATCTGTTTGAAACAACAAGCCATAATTTTTACATATTCTTCAATCTTAATTTATTTAAATGATTGTTCAGAAAATGATTTTTTTTTTAATTTTGGCCAAGCAAAGCTAATAGTTGGAGAAAAATGTTATTCTGTCTTTACCTGCAAGGTCAGAGACTATGAGATTAATATATTTTGACAACTAAATTCAAATCAAATTAGGAATCAACGACTTTTTGATTTTTTTATCTAGATATTTTAAGAGAAAAAATCAAAAATCATCCTTTGATTACTATGAAATAATAGCAAGTAACTCCCGTATAACACATTGACAGGTCTATTCTCTAAAAAATTTTCACACTCCTCGATAGCGCGCGATAGTTTCATTTGTTATTCTGAATCTAGTATCTCAGCTATTTTTAATAAAAAAAGAACAGCTAAAAAAAGAAAAATCACCATAAATACCCACATAGCTAGTCTAGAAAAAATTATTGAGAAACAAATAATTTCTTCAAATAATGTGGCCGAATCAATTCGATGCCTAAGTGACTCGATAAAACTACTAGCAACTGCTATACAAAATAATCAGACCCATGGCTAATATTTTTATGATATTAATGACTAAAGTTCAGTATTATTTTAATTTTGTTCTACATGTATTCTCTTGTATTGCGTCTAGTATTCATCTTATTTTCTTTAACTACATATTTTTGAGAAATCTATATATAAAAAATACTTATATAGCTTACGTTTCCATTTTATAAATGTATCTTTATTTATTTTTATAGATTATTTTTTTTTTATTTTGTTCTTACGCTATATTCATTTAATATTACTTATATAGTTATTATTAGTTACTTTAATCCATTTTTCTAATCCACTGCTATTTGACATTTTTTTATTATTTCCAATAAAGTTTATTAGCAATTCAATTTTTTTTTTTTGGGCCCATCTAATGAGAATTCTGTTTTTTCTATCTAAAATATTTAAATATATTTTGTATAATAAAAAAACTTTTATATATTATGTTATATATTTTGTTCAAACAAATATATTTTATAAACCATAAATAAATAAAATAAAAATAATATATATATATATATACATATAATAAAAGTTTTTTATTAATGTGGTATTAATGTTTCTGCCACAGCTGTTACAGATCAAATGGAAATGTGTTGGTTTTAACTCAAAGCTGTCAAAATCAAAGTCTTACTTTTTGCCTTTTTGATTAAAGACGCCATGTTTGTGCATTAAATACGGCGTTAAAATATTAAAGGCACCCTCTGACATGACTTTAATCTTTAACTCTTTTGACTAAATATTAACGCTTTGGTGTTAGAGTTTTTGCTTACAGAATATCAAATGGGATGTTAAAAGTTAACGTTTTTGATTAGAGAATAGACCTGTGATTAGGTTCCAGAAAAATTGGTGTTATTCGAACCAAAAAATGATTAGAAGAAGAAAGTTGAAATTTTTATTGTATCCTTCCTGTTGCTCTCTATCTGCACTATTGTATTTTAAATTAATTTGGTTTATCGCAGATGCCATTTCTACGAAATTTGCTTCATCATCGACATCCTCTTCCAGAAATTCTTAATATCTTCAGGATTTATCAAAACCTTTGCTTTATTTTATTAAGGGAGAATGGTGTAGGTTCTAGGTAAAACATTTTTAAATTTTCGTTTTTACCTTTGCTTAGTGGTTAAACTTAAAAATTTGGATTAACGTGCCATTTTGTTAGATAATTTCCCTCCCTTGTAAAATCGTGTTATCATTAAACCTTGATATAGAAATCTCATGTTGTATGAGGATTTCCCCCAATTCTCAAATCATGTTAGATCAAAACCGTGTGTAGGAACATCTTGTTATACAGGGGTTATCTGTAATTATTCTTAAAATAATACATATTCAAAACCTCTACAAAAAATTTTGATTCATATTATTATGGCTGGCAAAACTACTACTGTAATATGTTTTATGTTTGCTTCATTTTTCCATTTATTTACCGAAACGTTTCATTGAATTGACTTTTCTCCTCAAGCGTTTTGTTTGTCTTTCTTTTATCATAATTTTATTTCTTTATAAATTTCTGATATACTCGTTGGCTCTCTGTCCTGTGTTTGTGATTGGACCTTATCTCTTTTGCACCTTTATTCCTATCCTCTTTGTATCCTATCCTGCAGTCAGTTTCAAACCTTGTGCTATGTCTGGTCCACCTGGCAGCATCCCACCGTTCATGGTTTCAGCAACGCAACCTTAAACAGAAGTTCATTGCTCTGCTTAAACGTTTTCGAGTCTCGGAAGATCTTCAGGGTCTTGAAAATGATCAAGAGGAAATGGCTCAGAAACTTGGCAATCCATATCGAGGTAATTTTCTCTCTTCTTTTGTTTCTATTCTAATGTTTAATTTTAAATAAACTACATATTATATTATATGTTTAATTTATGGAAAACATTTGTATTTTTTAAATATGCTAGAATTCACTTAATGAAAACTTTCAAAAGATTTATTTAAAATTTGTATAATTACTTAAGTAATACAAATATTTTTATAATTTTGAAAATAGTTTTGTTACTTCCTTAAACTTCAGTATAATATAAAATAATCCACAAGTAAATTTCGATCAGAATTGGAAATTACTTCCAAATTCTCTTAAATAATAAATATTCATTTTAAATACCTATTATAAAAGTTTCTAAATATGTATATAATTCATAACAAACAATTCTAAGGGCATAAAATTAAAACACAAAAAAGAAACAAAAGATTAATAAAAATATATTTTTTACAAAAAACTATCTTTAGCTAAAGAGCATTTTAATTTTAAGTTAAGAAACAAACCAAAAATAAGCTGACGTGTTCTGATGTGACCATCCACTTGACTTTACCATACAACCTGGCCTCTCACTTATATTTAATATTTAATAAAATTATTTATAATCATGTAGGGGGGGTGGTTAGTTTTTGCATTTTTAGATTACTGTGTGCCCACTGATTATGTATACAAAATTTGGTTGAGTTTGGAACAAGAGCCTATATTTTCATTTTTTGACCCCCATTTTTTGACTCACACATAGTTTTGGTCCATTGAGATTAAGAGCTGATTAGATTTTGGTGCATATCGACCCAAAATTAAGGGGGGTGGAGGGGGGTTAAAAATTAAAAATCTAGGCCATTTGACCAAACTCAAACAAATTTTGTATACATAATCAGTGGGACCCCAGAATTCTAAAAATGCAAAAACTAACCGCCCAAAATGGGGGGGTAAAAATTAAAAATCTAGGCCGTTTGAGCAAACTCAACCAAATTTTGTATACATAATCAGTGGACCCCCAGAAGTCTAAAAATGCAAAAAATAACCGCCCAAAATGGGCGGGGGTGCATGGTCAAAAAATTAAAATCTTGGCCATTTGACCAAACTTAACCAAATTTTGTATACATAATCAGTGGGATCCCAGAAGTCTAAAAAGAAAAAAAATAAGCCACCTCCCCTACATGATTATAAATAATTTTATTAAATATTAAATATAAGTGAGGGGCCAGGTTGTATGGTAAAGTCGAGTGGATGGCCACATCAGAACACATCAGCTTATTTTTTTAATCAAAATACTTTCAGCCGTTTTTGATATATTTCGAAAAAAAAGGAAAAAAAAAAACTTTTTTCATGCACAATTACAACACCTGACCATACCATGTATGGTAAAGTAAAAAAAAAATTCAAAATTAATCAATTAATCCTTCTCTCTCTCCTTTATTTAATATTTAATTCAATTAATTAGTAATTTTTTATATTATTTTTACAATTTTTCTTAGTTTAAATTTGTATACCTATTCTATTCTTTTTTAGTGGGAGGTGATATGGATCCGACTGAAATTGAAGATCTATTTGAAGAACTAGAAGATTTAAGTGATAGCGGTCCAGAAATGGACACAATGTCAATATCATCCACCCCTAAACCTTCTTTACGGCCCTTTTTCTCTTCTAGCAAATCATTGCTTCATGAAACACTCAACGTTCCAGGTAATAATTGATCATCATTGATTAATGATCTGACCTTAAATTTCCTAACTTATTTTTATTATAATAAATTTCTTCTTCATCAGATTCAACTTCAAATTTAGTAAGACCCAATAATCGTATTCCACTATTTGGATCGTCAGTATTTTATTTTTAATTTTTTTTTTATTCTCATAATTGATAAAATCGATTTAAAGTATATAGCTATAGGTTTGATAATTTTGAGATCCCAATTACTATTATTAATAGAAATAAATGAATAACAAAAATTTATAGTGATTACCATTTTATTTTGTTTTTTGTGCAAAATTTGTCATATTCATTTAAACTTAATTTAAATATTGTATTATTATGTTTTAATTTGATTTTTTTAAGCGTAAATAAAATTAAGCAGAATAAATTAAATCCGGTAACTATTGTAAAAAAATTCAACAAACTCTCAGTTTTTGTCATCAAAATCCTCATTAATTTATTTTCTAAATTTTAAACAAATACAGTTCATTTTCAAAAATGATATATATTAGGAAATAATTATAATCCAAATAATAGAAATTGTTATTTTGAATCAGCTTTGGCTTTTAGATTAAAAGGATGAGATTCGTCTTAGGATTTTAGCTTTGTGAAGTGATCCCAGAGCCTGAACACTTATGCTTTCATTTTTATCCGTATTGTTTTTTGTTTTGTTTTTTTAATTACGCCTTAAATAGATGCTTATTAAAATTGCTCAATGTTGAATGTGTACGCTAATGAATGTTTTAATTGCATTGTGAAAAATCAATTCAAGCGTATTTTGTTAAATAAAACATTTTGGGTCTAAAAAATTTTCATAAAAAATTTCGAATTGTTTGGCATTGCATACTCTTTTGCTTACATAATATAATTTGAAATACTATTAAGGATATAGTTTAATATTTAATTAACTTTTTTTTTTTTAATAAATACTCATGTGCGTCTGCAGAATTTTTTAATGGGAGTCAAAACTTACTGATGTTTCATTAAAAATAATTTATTAACTAAAATACTTTTAGTCTATTTGACTTTATCCACCCGTAACCTTCTCTGGCGTTTGAGCATGCGCACATCTGATGAAAATTTCAAAGTGCCCATGTTCAGAATTGCCAAGGGCGATGCAAGCCCATTAAAAGTCGAATATGATATTTGTCATCAATTCAGAAAATGTTATTCTTGTCGCTAATAGAACTTTAAAAAACGGATAAATTATATTAAGGTAGTTGTTTCGCGACAATACTAGCAAAATGTTAAATGCTAGAGTATATAGAACAGACAATAAGGATTCATAATTCATAAGGCCAAAACTTTTTGCTGTTTATGTACCACTACTAGCCAATCCCGTGCTCGTTTGACAAATCTGGCAACACTGTTCGAGTTTGTATATATTTTGTCATAGAAATGTCATAAAGTACATTAAAAAGGAAGATTTATTAAACAAAAAGTTCTTAATAAGCGATTGAAAGCTGTTGCGACAATGGCTGAAGCGAAAAAACGTCAAAAAAGTACTAAAGTTAATCCACTTTTTAGCTTAAATATATGCGTTGTTGCCAGCTTGTTTTTAGTGTAAATTTTTCATTATACATTTTTCATTATTATCTCAGAAACTGTGTTGTAACTATGAATTAAAATTTTCTTAAAAAATGTATTAGTTATTGTTTAATGTTGGTTTAGTTTTTTATAACAATGGTAAGAAGAGTTTCTGAATTATAATTAAATATGTTTGTAAACTTTCTGATATCCCGTATAGTGCAATGTATAAGAGTCTGAAAAACTCTATCTTTGGAATTTAATATCTCCGGAACTATATTGTTCATAAATTTCGTTTTGCCACCAATCGATGCAGAAGTATTTAAATAATAATCTCTCCAAATTTCAAAAAAAGCCTAAGAAAACCCATATGGTGAAACAACTACTTTAAACAATACAAAAGTTTCATTTATTTTGTCGCTGAAAAATTATTAAAAGATTCTGGATTTAGCGTTAACGTTGCTGGATATAGTAACAGTGAAGAAAGACTATTTATTTTATGTAATTCTCCGCGGATGCAATGAACCATGGTTTCTCCCTTCAAGAGAGAACAAGGGCTTCTTTGTCATGAAGTAATCTAAAGTTTGCTACTTCAGGACGAAGGATATGCGATTGTGAATAAAACGCGCCGAAAAAATTCATATTAAATAAATAATACCAAATCTAGGGATGATAAATATCTCTATTTCCCTGTCCCTCTGCAGGCGCCATGTAAATAACTATCTTTAATTTCTAAACAGAAAAATTCTGACTTCATTAGTGGTTAGGAATTATATCGTTTTGAATTGACAAATGAATATATGTTTTTGCTGTTTTTGGAAGATTACTCACTAATTGGTTTCCTGTTTACCAATTGATTTTTTTGTTTTGATTCTATTTTGTCTGTGGGCGAATGAATACCCGGCCCAATTCTGCCTCTCAGGCCCAATTTTGGTTTGATTTTCGCGCAGGTGCAACTAAGCCGCCGCGCCTGACCGGTAGGCCATCGACACAACTTTGTGCCGCAGGTCAGAACCCACCACTCACACACCCTAACCGATCTATTAGTACAGGCAGGGAATTCCTTGCATTTTTTGGCAATTACAATTATAAATTTTTATTTTACAAATTATTTATATTTTTTTAAATTTAACAAGATCCCAAATATGATTGATATTTTTTTTTATCTATATCTATTTAATCTAAATACTAACAAGACTAATTTACTTTATTCAAAAAATAAATAAACCATCTTATTTAATTAAATTATTTTTTGAAATTATTACATTCACTAAGAATCAGATACTTCTATAAATTTTTTGAGGACTATCTGTTATTTTAAATTCACTATTTTTTAAAAAAGTAAAATTATCTTCGAGAATAAAAATAAATATTATTAATCTAAAAATCTTTCCTTTCCTGTACTATTTTAAAATAAATATATATTTATTTATAATTCTTTATCACGTGCTTTATTAAATATATCTATAACATCATACCTCTTTTACAATAAATAATAATAAAAATTAATATTTTATATGTGATTTGCAATAATTAAGTAGATTGCGTTTTTGCCAATGGCTTGCATAGATTTTTGCTAACAGATATTTAAACTATCTACAGTTCTATTTATTTGATGACATTAAACGTGTGGTAGAAGCTAAATTATTTGTTTAATTTCAGTAGTTTTGATATTTTAATATTTTTATTGATTTTTAAAACGATATAGGTATATGTGAAAGTATACCTAAGCACCTATATTCATTCTATTTAAATAATTCAGCTGATTAATTGAGCGAAGCAGTGAATTATTAATTTTTGAAAAACTGAGTACCCTTGACGAGGTGGAAGGAAGGAGATCCCTCGATAACTTGGACGGTAAGACCACAGCGGGCTGCTACCTTGTCTTATCCTTTTCATTATTTCATTGCTCTTCAAAATTAATCAACTAAATTAAAAAAAAAAAAAAAGAATATTGGTGGTTAATATACATATATATTTTCACAAAAACAAAAAGAAATTTCGCTTTTAAAAACTATATATATGTTCAAAACTACACAAAAACAGGGATAAATAAAATAATTTATGTATTTGTCATATAAGAAAAATTGAATTTACTATTCATTATATGAAATCAAATAAATATATTTATAACCAAGAAATGTGATAAATAAAGAAAAATTATTTGACATTATTTTATAATTACTCATTCCATTTCATTTGTACTTTCTTTCTGAATTTATATGACAGAAGGAATTTAATACTTCAATAAAGCCAAAAGTTAAAAGTCTGATCCCCCAATACACCCACTATATATGCACTTACATTTCTCAGTTACAAGTTTATTTCCCAAAAAGTGCCTATTAAATTATCCCCACTCTTCAGATGTGATTGGAAATAGACTCCTTCTTTTTTCATCAAATAGGCCAGACAGAGCTGGTGAAAAAATTAGAACTCACGTACCAAAAAATATAAAATATTTATTTAAAAAAATGTCACGAATAGGGATGGCAAATTATTTTAATATATCGATATAGCTTATAGCACTATATCGATACATCAATACATCAATATATCGCAGCAAATATATCGATATATTTTTATTAATTATTTTTTAGATATTAATATATCAAAAACTAACCAGTAATTGTAACCTATTGAGAAATAAACACATCCTATGATAGTAAAAATAACTTAATCTTAATTTTTTTTTTACATTCAAAGCTAGTTTAACCAAAGGTTATATAACAATTAACTTAAAAAAAAACACAAAAAACATGAAAAAACTACTTTACACAAAACGATTCCAAAAACAAAAGCTTGGACAGTCTTTTTCCAGTCAGAAGGCTGCGATTTTTTGTCGCTATTTCTCTAGTATGATGGTATTTTTTAGGCTCTCTTTTACAATACATGACATAAATTTTTATTTTTTTTTGAGTTTAGAGTACCTAGTTAAAGTATTTTTGAATAGTTGTGAAATAAAAATTTCGTATAAAATTGTGCAATTAAAAAATTCCAGCAATTTTTTTGTACACAAAGAGAAACAAAGAGGTTGTCCTCTGCTTGATGCAAATAAACATATACACATATAAACCAAGATGATATATCTGTATATGTTTATTTGCATCAAGCAGAGGACAGCCTCTTTGTTTCTCTTTGTGAATCAACAACTCTGCTACTCTCGGCAAAACAAAAACTTTTCAATTTTTTTGTATTTGGAAGTAAAAAAAAGTCCGATATATTTTTCGATATATATCGCAAGGAGTATATCGATATAAAAAAAATAATCGATATATCGTTGCCATCCCTAGTCACGAACAACATGAAATCAATTACTAAGCCAGAGGTATTTCAGTGGGGGAGGGAATTTTGTTTAAAAAAAATTAATTTTGACTTTTATTATTTGAATATATTATTAACATGAAAAAATTAAAATACAAGTGCCTAACATTAAATTATTTTTTTATTTTTTTTTAAATTAAATTTTTGTAGAAATACATTTAGATAGAGAGTGGGCTAGGTTATTTCCCAGAGATATGGGGGGCTGCCCCTCCCCTCTCCTGGGAAATCTCTTATTTATCTACATTATTGAATTTATTTAAAAAATATATATATATAAATAGGTATATATATTCAAGAAATAACAAATTGGCCCTAAAAAAACTAAATTAAATAAACTGACTAATAGTAAGATAAACTTTAGTTGAAAACGAATCATTGAACAATTCTAAATTTATGTGGGATGTGATTTTCCATAAAATTTCTAGTTCATTTTAATTGAAACATTATTCATTTTTTCAATTTACATTTTATGTTTTTGACAATATTATGGTGTACCAATAAAATTCTTCTGCGTTCCATAGGCCCCCCCCCCCCACTGATCTAGGCCTTTTGCTGTGATTAGCTTATTTTGTCCCAACCTACCTTTTTGGAAAACTGACTTTTGGCTCACTATTTTCTGAAAATTATTTTTATATTCTACTAAATTAAACTTTCCTTTTTTTCTAATCAAATTAAAAAAAAATATGGAATAAACCATTTTACTTGAAAAATTTGTTGTTGTAAAAGAGGAGAAATTCAACATAATGTTTAAAATGTTTGCATTAATTAGATGTAGTAAATTCACCTTTCTTTTGAATGCATGATATAAAACAATAAAATGTCTAATAATATGCATGCAATTTATTTATTATTGTACCCATCCTCTGCAAAAAATATTTCAGACAGATAGGATTAGTAGGAAATATACCAACCACCTTGCATTTAATATATTGGATATTATCTTTTCTAGTCAAAATTTTTCAAATTGCAATATTTAATGTTAAAACATTGAGAATTAAATATTTAATTTTTATGTTCTAAGATTAAAAATAAACATTTGCTTTTTTCATATTTTTTAATAAAAATTAATTAAATTACCAGTCCATTTAGGCGGTGTTTAAGCTCTTGATGATAATACATATTAATTATTTTTTTTCATTAATATAATTTTTTTTTATCAACACTTAAAGATTGTAATTCTATTAATTAAATAAACGAGTGTTCTATGCATAGGTAACTCCAGATCCATGGAACTTATTCCTGATCTGAGAAATTTGAAGTATCTCTGAAAGTATGTTGATGCCTCCCCTCCCTCTGAGCTTCAGTGAAGAGGCTCTCCTAATTTACTCCAAACTGGGCATACTTAGCTCTCTATAATACTCGGAAACATGGTCAATTTTTTTTAGACCACAAATAAGTATCACGCAGGTGTTTTGATCTCTTTTTAGTCTTAATTCTAGTGCAGCCGTCATATCGCTATAGGCTATATACCACAGTACCTGGAGTATGGCATTACTAGACTCTGCACTAATCTGTTTTAAATTTTTAAAAGGGAAGGAGGGGTGAATAAAAAACAAAAAGGGTGAGAACCACTGTAATAAAATTTACGTTTATTTAAAATTGTTACAAAATATGTATGAAAATTGTGAGCCTGATGATAACACAACCATGTCGTAACGTCTCATCTTAATGGCAATAAAGAAAATTAAAAAGAAAATTGGCGGGATCATCCGTGGCCTAGTCGGTAAAAGCGCTCTTCGGCTAAAGGAGAGAGAGACACGGGTTCGAATCCCGTCAGATGCTCAATTCATTTTTCCTTTTCAAAAAAAATAATAAAATAATTTTCTAAATACGTAGAATTAACATAAAAAATTATTGATTACATTATTTAACTTTCGCGGCTCAAATTGCTTTAAGAAAAAAAGGTAATTTTTCTTAAATAGTCAGTACAATAACAACTAATTTCTCAGTAGAGTGAATAAAGATTAAAATAAATTTTATTTTTATTTTTTTAGTATTTTTAGTTCGGCACCCTATAAAGATGAAACAATATACAACGTGCAATCATTCTATATCAATATTGATAATAATTAAAAATTACAATTAGGTAGTTATTTTCTAAAAAAATAATTTTCTTGAAAATCTGAATACTATTCGTTTATTAATTACATCATCATTGGAGAGCTTAAACACCTGTAAATATTAATAATTCTAGCTAAGAAAAGTTTATTCAAAATTTTTTTTTTTTTAATATTTTTGAACATTTAAACCATTTTGATTCATAAAGAATAGGAAATGATAGAATAATAGTTTTTAATGAAGACCATGGTCAAAAACGACCCAAATGCAGATGATGCCGTTCTATATTCTTGCCGTCGTTCTTTGTATTATCACTTTCGACGTGCAAAACGTGCATCTGCACTGTGAGAGCAGAAAGGCTTGTGTGTATGGGACTAAAGGGCTGGTGGGCGGGCGCCCTACAGACAAGGGCACCGATCGGCTCAGCGACGAGAGCTCCAAGAAGGCGGACTCCGATTCGCACCCTGACACCTGGACTGACCACGAGCAGAGCGACCCGCAGCAACCCTCGGCTCCTGCTTCCAGTCCTCCAAGGAACACAGGCGCAGTCACTTCTGAGGAGAAAAATAAGGTAGAATCAATTATATTTCAATTTTTATAAAAAAAATATCTTTCTTTCTCTCATCTCTCATTGCTTTATTGATACTTTTATCATTGCCATTCTTCTTCTACAACAAGAGCGGGGTATAATTACAACTCGCCCTCTCCTCAGACTAAACAAAGAATACATTAATCTAAATCAGTGTTTCTCAATCTGGATCATCTTCGGCGGATATCCGCGGATATCCGCCGAAACGTCTCAAAAGTTTTTCATGAAAATAAATTGTTAGAATATAAGGAAATTTTATTTCTTTTTCCTAACGAAGACATTCCATCTGTTTCCAAGGTTTTCAAGAGCCTCAAAAAACACCACAATTGTAATTAATAAAATTGTTGTAGAATCCGAGCTGGGCAAAATAAACCACTAAGATATTTGAAATACAAAATATTTGCAGCAATGTATTTGAAATACAAATATATTCCAAATATGTACTTGTATTTTAAAGTGTACACTTCAGTGTACAATAAATTCTAGTATATATTACATTTTTAAAAATGGGAAACTTCTGGATTCCGCCTAACCTCTTTTCTCGCTTAATATTATCATTTCTAAATGATTTATTAATGACTCACTTTCTTGAGTTTTTTACGCGAAGCCTTCCGGAATTATTAAATTATTTTTTCGAACGACCTTAGAATAACTAATTCGTCTGAAAAAGAGGTTTCCGAATCGCGAAAAACTTACGTAATAAACAACAAAGTGAGTCATTGTTAATAATCTTTTAAATTTATTCACCTTTGCATCATTAAAAAAAAATCAATTCGATTTACAATATCATTTTTTATTCTTTTTCTACTATTTGTAAATATATATTTGTTGTCCATTATTTTAATAACAAGCTGTATCATAATTCTAAACTGTATCCTGAAATTTAAAGGATGGTGAACGTGAACGGAAACCACGATTATTCACCCGTGATCGTAACTCATCGGCGGGGAAAGCCAAAAAACAAGCAGAAAAAACACTAAGTCTTGAACAAAAACAACAGATCACAAATCTTACAAATGTGTCTGCTGATATGGGATTCAGTGAGGTAAATTTGATAAGATTAAAAAAAAAGAAAAATATTAAATTGATTATAATTTTTTTTTTTTTTAATAAAAAATAAGTAAAATTTCAAGGTAGGTTTTACTAAATAAAACAAATATATGTTTTGAGAAAAAAAACTGGTAAAACTTTTAATTGAAAGTAATGGAAGGCAACCCAGGGGTAGTGAGGAAAGAAAAAATTAAGGCATATCCAAATAAAGGGTAATTTATTGTAATCCTTTCCTTTCAAACCGACGTTTCGGAGGATTCTTCCCCCCCCTTCTTCAGGGTTTCAAGGGGTCAATGAAGGAAACAAATAAAATCCTTCCTTCCTCTCTCCACAGCAGTGTTTAAAACTTTTTTCTTCCTTAGCAGAAACATAGAAAAACAATTTTTTTTCTTCATTTTCTTAATTATATATATTAAAATATATAATATATTATTAAAATTGTTTTTCTATGCTTCTGCTAAGCAAGAAAAAAGTTTTATACACTGCTGTGGAGAGAGGAAGGAAGCATTGTATTTGTTTCCTTCATTGACCCCATGAAACCCTGAAGAAGGAGGGAAGAATCCTCCGAATCGTCTGTTTGAAAGGAAAGGAGGAAGGATTCCAATCAATTACACCTTATTTGATATGTGTTAATTTTTTCTTTACTCACTACCCCAGGGCTGCCTTCCATTACTTTCAATTACAAAATATGTTTTGAGAAAACATATTTGTTTTATTTTCTGAAACCTACCTTGAAATTTTACTTATTTTTTATTAAAAATGTTTCACCTTGAACCGCCAGCTAACTCTTTAAAAATTATATATATATTTTTTTTTTATTATTATTATTTTATTAAAAAATATTCACAAACTTATCTTTTTAAAGGATTTTAATTTTTTATTGTTAACATTTAAATATCTACATATATATACTTTTGAGCCTGCTTTATAAATAACTAATTTGGATATCATTTAATTATTTTACTCGTACGCTCGGCAAGAGAAGCTGTCTGTCTGCTCCCTTTGGATTTCAATATCCACGATAATTCGAGATCCGAAGCTCATAAAATGTCAGTTCAAATGTTAATTGCTTTGATTTTGGTTTATTTTACTTTCTTAACTTTCATTTGAAAAATGCAGAAAAGCAGAAAAACTTAATGGCGAGCTCTAAAACGTTTGAAGCTAACCTTGCAATCAGCACTCAATTCTAGCTCAAACCGTTTGTTGACAAAAAATAATTTTCAAAATATGTGCAAAGCTTACCGATTCATTGAAACTTTTATTTTTTCCTCCACTTTTCTAAGATTTTTTTTTCAAATTCTTCGATTTTAAATTTCAAAAAAAATAAATAATAGGTAGTATAGGAAATTAGCAGATAATTCATTCAACACCGCGTTCCCTAAATTTGATAGATAATTCATATTCAGAATTTCACCCCCGATTCCAAATATGTGAATCGTCTTTCATCATTGCTGCTCCTGGGGCTTGTTCTGATATTTTGAATTATTCGAAATTATTATTAAATTATTTGAAATTTAGACGATCCACTGGTCCGATATTAATTTCGAACGGAGTACCTTGAAATTTTAAGGCGAACCTGTCTTGTAAATAATCTTATCTGCCCAAAAACATAAATGTGAAAACGGGGCCAAGTTACAAACGGATTCGCCGACAAAAAAGGTGAAATCTAAACTCGTACCAAGTTCCATAGCAGTTGCTTAAATCATAGCAATAGGAATGTACAACGTTCTTCAATTAATTTAAAAGAAAATTTGTTACGTTCTTTGATATTAAATTTATAACTTGGCAAGTTATAATAATCAATAACTTAGGTTTAACGTGATGATATTTAAAACAAGCTTAAAATTTAGCTTTGCTACTTGTTCTATTTTATACTACAAACAATTTAGTTGGATAAAAACTTGCCAAGTTATAAATTTAATATCAAAGAACGTAACAAATTTTCTTTTAAGTCAATTGAAGAACGTTGTACATCCCTATAGCTATGATTTAAGCAACTGCTATGGAACTTGGTACCCGTTTAGATCTCAACCCTTTTGTCGGCAAAGCCGTTTGTACCGAACTTGGCCCCTTTTTCACATTTATGTTTTTGGTCAGATATAATTAATTTTTGAAAAGTTTTATCCTTTTTTTATCTAAAAAATTACATTTAAACATTTATATTAATAATTATTAAATATTTCTCATAAAATATCTGTTAAAAACCCGGTCGGTTTTTCATAAATTTCGGGCCCCGAAGAAGGGAAAGTTTCGGCTTTTCAATTTTCTCCTTTATTAATGTGCCAAGCTTTACCAGTATGCCAAATTTCAGCATTCTAGCTTGATTATATTTTCATTATATGTTAATTAAGCCTATAATAAATTTCACCCCTTCATTTCGGGCCCCGAAGAAGGGAAAGTTTCGGCTTTTCAATTTTCTCCATTATTAATGTGCCAAGCTTTACCAGTATGCCAAATTTCAGCATTCTAGCTTGATTATATTTTCATTATATAAATGGTCGTTTATAATAAATTTCAACTCTTCATTTTAGGTCCTGAAAAAGGGAAAGTTTTACTTTTTCAATGTTTTCCTTTAATTGTAGTCCAAACTCTACCAGTATGCCAAATTTCAGCATTCTAGGATCAGCGGAAGTACTTTAGGTTTTTGATATGTCAGTCAGTGAGTGTCAGTGTTAAAAATGGCACTTTTCAGAGCTTAATAACTCAAGAACTATAATAGATTTATTCATGAAATTTGGGATTCTAGGTGTTCTGGTGGGCCTTAGACAGGTACGCAAATTTCATGTAGGTCTAATAGTTTTTGAGTTATGGGGGGTCGAAAGTAGCTCTGGAATGGTTCATGTAAATATACACATTCGGTGCGTCGCCCGTTTTTTGGCTGACACACTGCCGTGTGTCTAGATCTTAAGTAGGTATAAACCAGTTTCAACTGTATATAATTGTAATGATGCAAAATTAATAAAGCAAATTTTATATTTAAAAAACTGAATAATCGGATGTTTATTATTTGACTTACTTTTATTCATTAAATACTTTAATTGTTTAAAATACCTACATATTTGACATTTTTCCCTTTAGCCCCGGAAAATTGTACTGGAACAATTGGCACGAGTTCTTCCTGCCGATGATTCCATTCCTGACCATCTAACCATCGTAAGCTCTGGTGATCCTCAGGGCTCTTTACTCGCTTCTCGACTTCAAGAACGACAAGAGAAAGTCATTGCGACATTGGGAGTATCCGATGTCCGCGCTACAGTTACCTGTCTTGTTAGCAAAATACAAAAATTGTATGTAACTAAATTATTATTTCTATATTTCACATTTCATTTAAGAAAAATTTTTAAGTATATTTTTTACGAAAGTAATACATTGTGTTTGCTTACAATTTTTAATAATTATCGAAAGTTTAAATTTAAGTGTACCTATAAATATATTGTTTTGAAAAATATTGAAAAATAAAAGTTAAAGCCAAAACCATAATTAATGGCATGACATTAGAAGTTGGTTGAAACACTTTTCCCTTATTTGAAAATGTACATGGTGAATTTTCAAATGGACAAAATAAACTTAATCCTCTCCAAACACTATCTCATTCCAGTGAATTCGAATGTTCATACAGAACAGAAAACTCTGCCTGACAACGTCTCCGGCTTTTTTTTGGGTATCCCGACGAATTTACTCATAACCATAAAACGGTTGCGCTCCAAACTCCAGAAATGAAGATTACCTTTTGCTTAACGGTTTATGCCAAGTTTCAGCTTTCCAACTCAAACCGTTCGTTGACAAAAAATTACCAAATTCCCAAATTAGCACGAAGCATGCATCTTGAAAAAGTTTCCGTTTTTCCTTCCTCCTGTTTTCTTTTGTAAATTCTCGGACAACTTCGGGCATTGACTGCGGAATCCCAGTATCCAACTAGTTAGGATTCGCTAAGCAGGCCCGTGGAGAGCTGTTACCGACCCTGGGGCAAAATCAAACAAGCGGGCCCTCATTGCTGGGACAAATAAAAGTACTACATTTTTCAATTTGTAAAATATTTGATTATTTAACAAATAAATAAATCCGCAACTTAATATATGCTTTGTTACCTTATTTTGCTATTTTATATTTTTATATATAATAAGTAATAGATTTGGGGGTCGGGTTGGCCGAGAGGATAGTGTACAAGCCTGCTAATCAAGTGGACCCAGGTTCGAATCCGACTCGCGGCAACCGGCTAAAATCTGATCTCTAGATAGAAGACAAAATTTTAAAAATAATAGTATTATAAATTGGCTGATGCCTAGAAAGGCCTAAAGCCAAAAAAAAGTAATAGATTTTAGTAGTAGAAAAATGTATTTAAGAGTGGTAGTGCCGGGCCCCTTTCGGGCCCGGGGGTAATTGCCCCTCTCCTCTCGTCGGGCCTGTCGCTAGGTTAATTAATTATCATGAACTTTTTTCTCTAAGTATGTACCTATAAATTAAACAATTCTGCTGGCACAAAAACCTTTTCAACTTTTTGTTTCTCTCTTTAACTTGATTTCTTTTGATTATTTTAGTTTTCATTATATGAGCATTGTACGATTTGAAAGTTATATTAGAAAAATAAGGACAAGTTTTTATGTGTGACTTTTTTTTATTTATCCACCAACGTAAAGTCGACGAAACGTTGGTGGATAAATAAAAAGTCACACATAAAAAACTTGTCCATATTTTCCTAATATAAACTTTCAAATTAATACAAATTATGGACTGAAAATGATAATAATAATTATAAATAATTTTTCATCAATTTATAAAAATGTATTTATTAATATAATTTTATTTTATTTTTTAATGATTTCCATTCGGTTCTCTTTTTGTAATTTGTTTAGTTGCAATAGTAATGCTAAGCCACCGCCCGCCATCCGAGTCTTACTTGCGGGTTCTGACAGTTTCACCAACTCAGTTTTAAGATATTATGTGGATCAACTGTCTCACAAGTCACCTGACTGGCAAACCTATATCAAGTTCCTTATCGTACCTTTAGGTGAGATTTTTTATTAATAATAAATTGATAAACATTTAATTTAATTTTTGTTATTAAATTTATTTTCAGGTAACAATAGTCTGGCAAGATATCTTGGCAGCTTAGATAGTGCATATGCTTCTGCATTTGCATCAGAATCTTGGAAGGAATTGTTAGAGCGGGCTGAAATACAAAAGACAGACACTCAAGAGATGCTCAATCGAGTTCATCGATATTTGCATCAAGCCAATAATACATTACATCTTCCTATTGCTGAGGCCATGATTACTTATAAAGAAAAAAGGTAAATATATTTTTCATATGTATTTTTACATACCGCATTTCTTCGATCCCAATAATCTATCAGACTAAGGCCAGGCACACACTGTCGATTTTCAGTCGAGCGATAGTTTAGTTGATGGACATAAATATATTAAGTTTAATGTAGGTGGATACACAACACAACTGCAGATCAACTCGATTATTTAATCAAAATAGATTGATGAGCACTTTTGATAAAAAAATCGAGCAACTATCGTTCAACTACGATAATATCACAGCTGCATATTGAAAGGCACAGACAATCGACAGTTTAGTTGACCACTGAATGTTTGACTTGTACCTCTTTCGAGATTATATTATTTAATCAATGGCCAAATACAAAAGAAAGGAATTCAAAAGTTAACACCGTGTGTGCATACAACACGATTCATCAACGATTAAACAGTTGAGTTGGTTATAAATTGATAATGCATCACGATTTCAAACCAACCCAACTAAACTGTTGAGTCGACTGAAAATCGACCGTGTGTCTCTAGCCTAGAGGAACCAGCATTAATTGTCGCTCCCAAATCCCTGGCCCATAGTAGAACTGTCTCCGACCTTTCCCTTTTTTTATAGATACTACCACGACGTTAGTTCTGTCGAGATAAAATTAATAATTCCTCCAAAAACTTCATTTGCACGAAATACATGATTTTTTAACATTTAACACTCTTTCGCGATTAAATTGGATACTATCCAAACATTACACATTTGCCAATTCGTTTATCCCTATGACTTCTAGAGATTAGAACTCGCTTCCCCCGTCCGTCTTTCCGGCTATATATAACGTTCTTTCAAGACTCGCATCCACAGATACCTTCAACTCCGACCCATTCCCTTCAATCTCTTCTTTTTTTCATGATACATGGGTCCAACACTGACTACAGGAGTTGTACCTGTTTGGTGCTTTCTTCTTGTATCAATATCATTACAAAAAAAAACCCCTAATTTTAAAACTCTATTTTAATAAAATTCACTTCATTAACACAGCTTTTATTCATTACTTCCTTCTGAATTAAGAATCTGATTGTTCTCAACCAGTGATGTTTGGTCAGATAAAATTGTTCAGTGTCATGTAATTAAAAAATTAAAAAAAAAAATCTTAAATAAATGATTAAACAACAAAATTAAATTATCAATCAACCCGATATAAATCATTAAAAATTAAATAAAGAAAAAAAATTATCCGCCCTTACTTTCCTTTTAAAAAAGGACCGCCACAATGACTGTCTGTCTGTCAAAGCATTTTAGCTCGTAAACTAAATAAGATCCAAACTTGAAATTTAGATGCTTCTATTCCTTTTCCCATTTCGCAAATCAAAAACCATATTAAATTGATTATTTTGGGGAGCGTCGAATTTTATATGAGGTCAAAAACAAAAAATATTATAACGAAATTTTCTCTGGAGAGAGACGGACTGGTAGAACTTTTAATTGAAAGTAATCTCAGCCCAGGATAGTGCATATTAACACACACAATAAGGTGTAATTTATTGAATCCTTCTCCTCCTTTCAAACCGATGTTTCGGAGGATTCTTCCCTCCTTCAGGGTTTCCAAGGATCAAGGAAGGAAACAAATAAAATGTTTCTTCCTCTCTTCACAGCAGTGTTTAAAACTTTGTTTTTCCTTAGCAGAAGCCTTAATTAATTAAAAAGCTAAGGCAGAAACTCTTATGCTTGCTAAGGAAGAAAGTTTTATCGCTGTGGAAAGAGGAAGGAAGCATTTTATTTGTTTCCTTCATTGACCCCTTGAAACCCTGAAGGAGGGAAGAATCCTCCAAAACGTATGTTTGAAAGGAAAGGATGAAGGATTTCAATAAATTACACCTTATTTGATATGTGTTAATTTTTTCTTTCCCCACCAACCCTGGGCTGCCTTCCATTACTTTCAATTAAAAAAATATTATTTTTATCATTGAGTTTGAGGTATCCCTGTAAAGATTTTTTTAAATAAAAAAAGTTTCAATTTCTTCAAATTTATTTAAATTTAAAATGACCGTGTGGGAGAGTCCCGAATTGGCTATTTTTTAGGTGATTTAGTAGCAGCTCAATTTAATTAAAGTACTTCTCGAAAAATTCCACAAATTCATTCACTCCTTATCAACGACGAATTTGATACGGTTTTAGACGTATAAATTACCTTAAAATGAAAGTTTTTGCCGAGAGTAGCAGAATTTTTATATATTGAAGGAGACAATAAAGAGCAAAACGCTTGCTGGAATTATAAATTTTATTTATTTATAACGAGACTATAGTTTCGAGGGTTTTTGTCTCTTTCATCAGTCTATTACAATTAATTCCTATGAATCCATTGTAATAGACTGATGAAGAGGGCAAAGCCCGAAACTATAGTCTCGTTATAAATAAATAAAATTTATAATTCCAACAGAAGACAGACTCTTTTATTGTCTCCTTAAAAGTATAAATTACCTATTTAGTGTTAAAAAAAAATTGAGATAGCTGGTAAAAGAATCGTTTCCGGATATATGTTTTTAAAACTTTCTTTATTTTGCCCCTATATCCACCCCCTGAATTATCTTAGCGCATTACCCTGTATAAAATTTATTCGATTTCTTAAATTAAATTTCAGAAAATATCTTTATTATTATTATTATTTTTTCAGTTCCGATGAAGAATCTTCTCAAATTTTTGTTCCATTTATGAATGTAAGATATATATTTCTTAAACTGAATTAAAATTCTTATAATATTAAATTTCTATATATAAATTATTTTAGGATGTACGCCTCGGTACTTCTGAAGGATCTGCTTCCGCTTCTGTTGACTTAGATGAAAACCAAATTTCTCATGTGCCTCTATTGAGCGGTTCGCCGCCCTCTTTGGTATCACTTCCTGAAAAGAAAGATCGAATCACTCCTCCTAGTTCGCCAAATATCAATAATTTTTATATTGGCCAGGCAACAAGAGAACCGCAATCGCCAATTTCAGAACCGATGGAGTTGCAGCTAGATTATTGGCTTTTGCCTGGCAGCGGAAATCGACCGGGGGAAATACAGATTGCCCCACTTAAAGGAAAAATTGATGGATCTAAATGCACTATTAAGACCACTTTTCGTTCTCTACATATTCAAAGGCTCTCATCCGGTGGAGAGCAACCTTCACAAAATTTTGTTCTCAATTATACTACAAAGGAGAAAAAACAAAAAAGTACGTTTCAAATTGCTTAACAAAAATAATTAAAACTTTCAGTTTAAAAATCAATTTGTCTAAAAATTAAGTAACTACACTATAAATAGAAAAAACCGCGAAAAGGAAAAATGACATTCCATCTTAAGAGCTTATTCGGCGGGAGAATCTGTGGTCTAGTTGGTTAAGCCGCTCTTCGCTTAAAGGAGAGAGACACGGGTTCGAAATCCGTCGGATGCTCTATTTATTTTTCCTTTTCAAATAAAATCAAAAAATAATAAAAAAATTTTCTTAATGTAAAATTAACATAAAAAATTATTTATATATTATATGTATATATATAAATATATATTCACGGTTCAAATTGCTTAAGTACGTTTTATTTAAAAATAGCAAAGATTTATTTATTTTTATTCATAAAATTACAATTTATAATTATTAATCATTAAAACAAATATATTTTTAATAAATACGTATATTATTTATCATTCAAATCACAATATAATATTTTCTCTCTTTTTTACAGTAATGCGTTTAGGCAAAAAGAAAGAAAAGGAAAAAGAAAATGAACCAAAAAGTCAGACTATTGAAGGAGTATCTCGACTTATAATTTCAGCAAAAACACATAGCATTCCCCTTAAAGGTAAAACATCTCATTTTTTCCAAAAAAAAGACTTGTAAAATAGTCAACTTTTTTTTATTAAAGCTTTGGTAGTTGAATAATTTAATAGAAGACAGGCCACCGCCGAAGTATCTCACACTTTCAAACGATCACAGTGATTGAAACATAGTCTATGTCAAGGGCGGGCAAATTTTTTTATCAACGGTCCAATTTCAATTTCCATATCACGACGCGGGCCAGCACAGAATGAATGGTTTAACAAAAATTCATTATTTTAAAAATAATTTTAGTTTTGTTTTAAATGAGATAACATTTGTATATATTTCATAAATAAATAGTCGCTTTCCTTATAGTGATAAATTCAATTCATTTAAATATGATAACATATCAACTGAGAAGGAAAGATCATTCAACTATTGTTCATCATTTAGTTCTTCAAATTCGTTAAGCTTGTTTTTAATAATTAAAAAGTTCACTCGGGCCGGATTTAACATCGTAACGGGCAGTATTAGACCCGCGGGCCGGCAGTTGCCCACTCCTGGTCTATATAGTAGTAGTATGTTTGAGTTAATAAATATATTTAACAGTACATAATGTGGTTCATATCCAAGTTTTCTAATTTTTTTTTTTCCAAAGTAACGATTACTTATACTTTTATAATAAGATATGTGCATACAAATTTTAATTTTAATATTAATCGATATTTTAAATAAAAATATTTGATACTTATTTTTTTTATATTGAAAAATAAAAAAGTTTTAGCCGAAAATGGAATCAATGGCAAAACGTAAGAGGTCATATGCACTCTTTTCTCCATTTGAAAATGTACGATAGGAATTTTCAAAAAAAAAAAAAAAAAATTTATTAAAAAAATTGTGTTTTGTTTACCAACGGCAAAACACCTAAAGTAAGTTCATAATGACTTTTCGTGAATAGTTGTGAAAGGTAACATATAATATTTTTTTTTAATGATATTGATGTGAGAAGGAGATACACCAAAAAGGTGCATCACCTAAAGGCCTGGGTTGGCCCCTCCATCTTGAAAAGAAGAAGAAGGGATTTTATGGGCTGGGCGGGGTTCGAAGGTATCTATGGATGCGGATCTTAAACAGTTGAAGGTTTTAAGTTGCGGAAGACGGTGGCTGGAAGTTAGTTCCAGTCTCTGGAGGTCATAGGAATAAAAGAGTTGGCGAAAGCATTGGTTCGGCTTTTATCCAATTTGACAGCGAAGGGGTGCTGAGCTTTCGAAAACCGCGTGTTTCTAGCAAAGAGGGCTTTAGGGGGATAATTGATTTCAGCTCTACTGAACAGACACCTTGATAGTATCTGTAGTACAGGGAAAGGGCAGAAACGGTTCTTTGGTGAGCCAGGGAGTCGAGTGGGTTTGTTAGGGGCGGGTCTCCTATTAGTTTAATTGCTCGATTCTGAATTGCATCCAGTGGCAAGAGAATGCTTGAATACAGATGAGAGCCATATTCGAGACAGGGACGAATTTGAGCCTTATACACTGTAAAAAGTAGACTGGGAGTAATAATATGTGTGTGAACGCATATATACATTTACAAATGTGCTACCTTTCACGACGGTTCACGCCAAGTCATTGTGAACCTATGTTTAATCTTATTTAGTTGTTAAACATGTAAACAGTGGCGAACGCGAGATGTCAATGAGAGAAGCCACTGGCGAAGCCATGTTAGACTAGGCTATAGCGAACGAAGGCTTCTCATTCTACTTGTTTACTTCTCCCTCCATCCAATCCCTCTTCAGAGCCAACAACACACAATCAACTAGACACATGCATACGACCTACTTATACATTGGTTATCCAAACGTAATCGAAAACATAGTCTTTTACACCTAGTGGAAAACAACATCAATTTTAATCTTTCTTTTGTTCATTTGAAAATTTCCCCATATATATATATATATATACTAGTATTTTCAAATGTGAGAAAGAGTTAAAACTTGGCTCTGGCGTCAACACCAATGATAACTATAACTTGTTAATTTCTCAATTTTTTTTGTTTAAGGTAGTTGTTTCGCGACAATACTAGCAAAAAGTTAATGCTAGAGTATATAGAACAGACAATAAAGATTCATAATTAATAAGTCCAAAAGTTTTTTCTGTTTATGTACGAGTACTAGCCAATCCCGTGCTCGTTTGTCAAATCTGGCAACACTGTATATATTCTATCATAGAAATTTCAGATAAATCACATTATAACGGGAGATTTATAAAACAAAAAAATTTTAATAAGCGATTGAAAGCTGTTGCGGCAATGGCTGAAGCGAAAAAACATCAAAAAATTTACTAAAGTTAACACACTTTTTAGTTTAAATACATGCGTTGTTGCCAGCTTGTTTTTAGTGTAAATTATTCATTATACATTTTTCATTATTTATTCATTATTATCTCAGAAACTGTGTTGTAACTATGAATTAAAATTTTCTTAAAAAATGTATTAGTTATTGTTTAATGTTGGTTTAGTTTTTTATAACAATGGTAAGAATAGTTTCTTAGTTATAATTAAATATGTATGTAAATTTTCCGATATCCCGTATAGTGCAATGTTAAAGAGCCTGAAAAACTCGATTTTTGAAATTCAATATCTCCGGAACTGTATTGTTCATAAATTTTGCCACCAATCGATGCAGAAGTATTTAAATAATAATTTGTATAAATTTCAAAAAAATCCTAAGAAAACCCATATGGTGAAACAACTACCTTAAAGTTAAAATTTTTTTGCACACATCCTATTGCATTTTCCTTCAAATGATAACTTTAATGTATTAATAATATATATTTTATATATATTTTATATATATTTTATTAATTAATTCAAAAAGTCTATACGTAAACTTAAGTATTATACTATTTTATTTCTAAAATTGAATGTTTTTTATTATTTCTAGTGAGTATCGATGGCACCGAATGGTCTGGTGTGAAATTCTTCCAATTATCTTCACAATGGCAAACGCACATAAAACATTTTCCGATTTGTTTATTTAATTACGGCGGAGATTCTGGAGGCCAATGATTGAAATGAATTATGCCAAAAGGACATGTGCAATAAATATCAAGCCACATTAATATCCGAAGTTTTCAGTCTACTGTGATTTTAAATTTTGTCAAGTCAAATAAGATTTTTTTAACTAGTCATGATTAAGAATATATATTATTATAAAAATTATTATTAACCTCGTAATAACATTTATTTGCAATAATTGCTTTAATTTTTCAGGGATTTCAAAAAACAAATCACAACAAAAAAAATCAGATTTACAGTATTATAAACATAAATTAGTCTCAATATTTTGTAAATTCTCATCCATGAATACTCATTTTATATATTAAACCAACAAACATTTACTTTTTACATTACTCCCATTATTTATTTACAAACATTATTGGAAAGTATTTACATCAAATTATATTTTGAATGATTTTTTTTTCTCACCTTTGTCCTATTTAAAAGACAACTAAATTATCAAATAATTTTTAGTGAACATTATTCATTTAAAAAAATAATTAAATATTTAAAAATATTAGTTATTTTTTAAAAAAATCTATTAATTTTCATTTTTGAGATCCCTGCACTTGTTATACTTTCTTAAAAGTTTCTTCTTTTTGTTTCAATTATTTTTTTATATATTATATATAAATTACTTTATTATTTGAATATATTTTTATTAAAGACATATGTATATATATAATACATAATATTTGAAATACAAGCATAGTACTTTTAAAAATACTCTGTATAAATTGTTTAGAATGAATGTCTAGTGCATGGACAAAAAATAGAATTTAAACATACAAATGAGGCTGATTCTCATTTTAAATGTGTCATATTTAATAATTATTAATGACCCGCAAAAATAAATTGTGATGGATGTATATATTATATAAATATATATAAACCAAAATTTGACATTATAATGCCTGTTTATATCTATTAGAATAATTTAATTTCGCATTTTTAAAAAAATTAAACTTATAAAAAAGAAATTGCATAAATTTCAATTTTAAATAAATCAAAGCGTTTCGCGATAAGGCTTAATTCTTAAGTCTTTAAGCTCATTATAAATAAAAAAAAATAAGGTAGAAATTTTATAATTTTTATTGAATTTTAACTTTTGTGATAAATAATTATTCATATAGAATTAAAATATATGTATTTATTTGTATTAATTTATGTTGACATTTTTATAAAATAACAATCCAAATAAAAAAAATTATATTTGATACAAATTTGTTATTTTTATAAATTATTAATCTTAGTTTATTAGTTAGGAAAATTATTTTTGTAGGTAAGATTCCATATTAAAAATAAGTTTTTATTTAAATTATTCTGATTTGATTCCCATCATCGTGGTGGAACATTTTAGCTTTTTAATTGTCAGGTGCCTTAAGTCGTTTTCACACTAAGGGCCGGTTGTATGTCGCAAAGTAAATGCTTTTTACCACTAACCAAGGGTAGATGGTAAATGGAGGGACTGAGATGGCCAATCAGATGACAGGCACTGAAAGTTCCTGTCATCTGATTGGCCACCCCAGTCCCTCCATTTATACCATCTATCCTTGGTTAGTGGTAAAAAGCATTTACTTTGCGACATACAACCGGCCCTAAACGTTTGCCGATACAAGTAATCAAATTACTGCTTTCACACACAATACATAGTCCAGTCCGGTAGATTTGTCCAAATGTAGCCAGAGTTGAACACGACTAATTGAATGCTAAACAGATCGCGGAGTTATTGATTTCAATTTTGATTATATATGTGAAAACATTGAAATCAATTAATAAGTTGTAGGGAAATAAGGACAATAGCTTATGCAAATATTTTTTATTTTATGCCAACGTTTCAGGGCTCAAACAAATTAACTTCTTTGCATATTTATAAAATGACAAATATGCAAAGAAGTTAATTTGTTTGATCCCTGAGGAAGTCAACAAAGTTGACGAAACGTTGGAATAAAATAAAAAATATTTGCATAAGCTATTGTCCTTATTTCCCTACAACTTATTAATTGATTTCAATGTTTTCTTATGCATACTTGTCCAAAAAAGTTTAGACTTGCAGATTTGATACTGGTGTTTGAGTTGTTTACCGAAAGAGAAGTTTCTGATAAAGCCATCAAAATGTGCAATCTAGATTGTTTTAGCCAAACTTTTTTTCGACAAGTCTGGACTTGTTGGTTAGAGAGAACTGATGTGTGAAAATTTTTTCCAAGGTTCGGTACGCCCTCCGGTTAGAGTCGCTCTAGTAATAAAATTAATTATAATAATTATTAAAATTGTATTTATTGATTTAATCAACTTGGGATAAATTCAATTTCTTTCTGATTTAAATATATAAATTATTTGTAATTAACTTGGGCTTTAAAATAAATAATTTAATTTTTAATTTATTGAAATTGAGAAAACACATGGTTTTACTTTTTATGCCTATATCATTACAACGGCGTGTGAAATCATTTTCAAACGTGATTTCTTTTCTCTCTATCTGGATTCCGATAACTCAAGAATGAACCGTCCAAGAAATTTTGTTCTAGAACCAAAATGTTTGTATTTCTACTGCGAAAAACTGATTAAATTTTGAGTTCTTAACTTTAGAACTTCCTATTCAAGACCCAGAAGATCGCGATTCTTCAGACATGCCACATTGTGAGTAAATTCCTGAATTAAGACCATCGGAAACGTCATGTGGGCCAGGATGAATTTCCTTTCCACATCACCGAGCCTAATCCCACTCCATCCAAAGAATATGTGAAAGTTTTCCAGCAGCAATGCTGAGAAAGTGCAATAAAATCAGAATAATTATATATATATATAATATATGTATATTTTAGTGAATTCAATACTAAAGCTGCCCGGTAGGAAGGGGAACCTGAGTAATTTAAGATCAGTAAATCGTTCTCAATGTGATCTTATTTTATTACAATAAGTAAATCCTTTAAGAACGAGGTTGTCACCTTATTATTAAAAAGTAAACCTTGATTGTGGACCAAGACAGCAGATTGTTTCATAGGCAAGATTAAAAAACAAGAATCTTGGAAGGAAATGTATACACCGGTTCCAGTTTCAGTGTTGTATGTGAAAGATAACAATAGCTATAGCAGTCACCGGCATACTTTTTACCGTTCTGTGTGAAAAGGCTCTATAACACCAACAACATTTTGTCACAAGGTGTCTGTCGATGTCTGACACGGCACGCTTTGGCACGCTAGATGTGAATAAAGGCGTCTGACGGTGTCTGACACGCTCGTTGTCTGTAGATATGAACGGACCTTAATAAGGAACTTGTACCTCCCAGCAAATTAGTTAGTTAGCCCATTGACTTGAACACTATAATTAATTAGTAGGCATCTCACATAAGTTTGGACGGTATTAGGAAAAAGAGATTAATAAGTTTTTAATTTACAATTGTAAGATCACTTTTCGCTGAATTATTTTTATCTACGAGTTATTAAGAGAGATTGAAGGAAAAAAAACGTTAGATTATTTTAAATTCAGACGTTCTTTTATCTTTCCTCACTATATAAAACTCGAAATTCGACCCCCTGAGAGAGACCTTAAGAATTCTTTTTAACGCAATTTAAAATCGAATAGAAATGAATACGTCTCCTTTGGCCCATCGTAGAAGCATTTAATATTTCTTTAACTTTTTACTTTATCCATAGCGTAGCGTAGCCAAGTTCTATGGAATAAATTATTATTTTCGGTCAGTAGCCAAGCCAAGGTCAACTTCAAAAGCGCATAAGAAAAAAGTAATGACTCTATAATCTCAATCAAAGTACAAAATTGTAGTATTTATTTAGGTTGAATTTTAGGAAATCACAATTTTACTAAAGTCTCGTAGAGAGCCACAAAAGATCGTTTTTTTTCTTCTAGCGTTGTTCATATGGTATTTGATAGGGTGCATGCTATGTCTGAATGTTCGGTTGTAAATTACTGTAAATATTCCAGAGGGTATAAGATTTCTAAGATGTAAGAATAAGAATCAAGAAAAAATTACCGTCCGAGGAAAATAATCAAGTAAAGCTTAACGTAAAATCTTGAGCAAGTGAGTCATTATTAATAAATTTTTTATATTTATCCACTTTGCGTCATGAACAAAATAAAAATAAAAAAATCTTATAAACCGTAAACCTGAATGAAAACGCAACTTTCAGGGAATTCAGTGTTAAAAGGAAGATGAAAATTAAAAATATCTTTCCAACTTAGCGGCTTGCATTAAATTATGAAATAAGGAACATTCACAAAGGATAGACAATTTTTTTTTTACAAGCCAATCTCCCTTTGGTCAAGAATGGGTCAATTTAATGAGCAGCACTTGACTTTTGAGTCCAGCTTCAACACCTCCAGAAGGTAAAACATAATTATAACCGTCGTTTGCGCGGATTGGATCCAGCTCAAACAGATTGTCATTGCTGGCTAGCAAATGATTCCAATCCCAAAGAGCTAATCTTCGACTTTTCCCTTGGCGAGCTGTTACCAAAATTTGATTATTCTTGGTCCGAACCAATCCACAGACAAGCGCCCAATGTGCTTTATGGCCTTGTTTCAAGCAGGGACTATGGTTTGCATCAGCATCATATCTAATATAGTTCAGGAATACTCAATATATGGAATGTTTGCAAATTGTTTGGTAAATTTTAAAATGTAATAAATAACAGTAAAGAACAATAACATTTTAAAGATAAAATGGAAGTTTAAAATTCTTTCGAGTTTAACCCCTAGTAGCACAATGTTTCATACTATATAGGGGTGGCCACTAACCTTAACTTTGGGAGCCGCAAATTTATAAAACTGTTTCAAAGCGAGCCACATTGTTTGGAGATTAATTAATGGCTTATTAAAAAAAACACATTTTTTATTTTATAAAATATATAAATGAAGTAACATTTATTTTTTGCTCTAGTTACTTATAACATTAGTGTTCAATTACAAATTACAAATTAATTTAATTTTTGTATGATTATTTTTTTAATTTAATTATTATACTTTTTAAAATCACTATTATTCAAGAGGGTTCAAGAGCAGTACGAGATTGATTGAAGAGCCGCATGCGGCTCGCGAGCCACGTTTTGGCCACCCCTGCCATATAGTAACTAGATAGTGCCTATATAGATTTCGAGAATCTATTTAGTCCCTATATAGTTACTATATAGTTTGAAACATTGTGCTACTAGGGACCACTCAAGGTAAAATATGAAACCTGTTTAATTTTTTTTTTTTTTTTTAATTCTAAAACCGTTTTCGAATTATAATAAATTGTTAACTACGAATTAACTCAGCCACATCGATGTCTTCGTCATGTGAATGAGCTGACTCGAACAATAGATATATCTATTATAATTTAAAAGCTTCAGAATTAGAAGACGGAACAGTGTGAATAAATCTAAAAATATTAACCAATAAAAGAATATTGTCACCCTGACTACCAAAGCCTCAACAAAAAATTAATTGTAAAATAAAATATTTAAAAAAATATATATTTGTCTTTTGTCGAAAAATTACGATAGAGGTGACATATATTCAAGATTTATAAAATTAACAATTCAAGGTTAATTCACCCGCTAACATTTATTGGCAACCATTTGGGGGCGCTTGTTAATAGGGATTTAAAAAATAAACAAATATATTCTTAAGAGAAAAAATATTGTTAATCCCCATTAATGAGTGCCTCTAGCGTTTGCTGATTTTCTCTAATAATACAAGTATATGTATAAACTTAAATTTTGATAGACTTTACCTTGTGTTATTCATGCCTTGTCAATAAATATTATACATATTTAAAGTTAATATATAACTTTCAAACACAAAAATGAAGAAAAAAAAACAATGATATTTATTCGTTAGTGGAGTTAGTAATTGAATAATTCCAGGGATCAAAGCAATACCAATCGTTCGAATAGGGCTTTTATAGAGGACTAGTACAAATAACTCATTTAATAATAATTAGACTTTAAGTAAATTATTTGTTAGAATGTTTTAGATTTTAAAACAAAAGCCAGTGGCGTAACAAAGGTCATCTGCGCCCCTCAACAAAACTTTGGATGCGCTGCAACCCCCAATGCCCTATATTTTGGAATATTAAGCTGGTATTTAAATAAGTATTTTATATAGAGATGAAAAAATATAGTTTGGTACTTACGTATTAACGCCACCGCAGCTACAGATTTGGCGGTTTTTAAATTTCGCCAATCTACACCTAAAATTTTTGAGATAAATCATAAAATAGAATAAATCAGTTCCCCTATGTCAAAAAACAACTTGAATAGGTTCGGTTTATGATCTCGGTTCGATTAGATAAAAAATACATTCTCAAACAAACCTTGCAAACAACTTGAATAGGTTCGGTTTATGATCTCGGTTTGATTAGATAAAAAATGCGGGTACATTAACGCCACCGCAAGGTTTGTTTGGGAACGCATTTTTTTATCTAATCAAACCGAGATCATAAACCGAACCTATTCAAGTTGTTTTTTGACAGAGAACTGATTTATTCTATTTTATGATTTATCTCAAAAATTTTAGATGTAGATTGGCGAAATTTAAAAACCGCCAAATCTGTAGCTGCGGCGGCGGTAATACGTAAGTACCTACCTATAATTTCTTAAAAATCTATCTTTGCACCCTTTGCAAAGGGAGAAAATTTTACAAAGGGTCCATCTCTTATGAAAAATGATTCTACTTTGATAGGAATATAAAATTTAATTTCCACAACAACTATACTTGTATTTAAATGAGTATTTTATATTTTTTTAAGCCCTCGCAGTTCCATGCACCCCCACCTTCATAGGGGTTGTCGGAGCATTATTTACGCCAGAGATAAAAGCCAACTGTTAAATTTATCAAAAAGTAAGTTTATCTTATACTTTGAAACTTCTATTTATTATAATTTAAAATTGTAATTTTGAAGGCATCAAATGTTAGTTATGTCTTAAATTTATTTCATTTTAAATGGTGACTTGTCCAAATTCATTTCCAAATAGGGGCCATTCATAAAATACGTCACGCAAAATTTCGCCTTTTTGGACTCTCCCTTCCTCTCATTTTCATGGAGCCCCAAACAAATATAACGTCATAAAAGCTAAACCCCCCTATAAACGATGTGTTGCTGACAAGTTAAGAAAAAAATTAAAATAAAATATTGATTAGGTGCAAACGTCACGTTCCTTAGAAAGTATTTTATGAATGGCCCCATAGAATAAATAATATGGTCTTAAATAAATAATTTTTCAAAAGAAAAGGATACGGAACAAGTAGTAGAGATCCATTTGATAATTGATCAAGTATATAATTTCTATTTTTATCTGTGCTTGTAGTGATTTTTTCTACATTTAATGAAACGAATTCTTTAGCTAATATCGCCATGTTGGGAAGTGAAAACATTTCCCCATGATTTGTAAACATCCTTCTTGAAGCTTCATTGAAAATTAGTTCAACATTTATAAAGTTCTCTGTACATGATGATGCCATACTCAAAGCAACTAGACCACACCTATTAGAAAGGAAATCTAATCCATATAAATTCTTTTATGTACTTAAATGTGAGAGGAAAAAAATAAAATGTATTTTTCAGACAAAAGATTTTGATATTTATATTTAATTTTATTAGAAGCTTTCGTGGTCAAATTGTTGTTTTTTAGGAGGTACACCTAAAAATCCATAGAGAAATTAGAAAATTAATGAAAATTTATCACGAGTTAATTTATCATTCTTCTCTGAAGTTGTCTTCAATTTTGATAAGGGTAGATAACATAATAGATGAAGGAGTATAACGTAAGGAAGCCAAAATAAAAAACAATGTGTTTTTATTGGTAAGCTTAGATTAGCATATAACAGTGCTCTTCTAGAAAGCAATAAAAATATTTAAGGGACTCTTTGTACTGGATCAAGCAAACTTGATTAAAAATAAAAATAAATAAGAGCGGGCCTAAAATTTTAGTTTGTTCGAAATAAGAACACACTGCATAGGTGCATAGAATTACAGATGAGTTCTCATTATAGTAAAATAAAAAATAAAGCTTAGTGAAAGAATTTTGGGAGAAAATAATTCAATTTATGGCATGGATGATATTTTTCGAAGGTGAGATAGATAAGAAAGTGGGAGGGAAGGTAAAGATATAGATTATAATATTTTATCCAAATAATGGATGATATATGGGATGTGGGACTTTACTAACTTGAAAAAACTTCCATATTATAATAACAAGGCAATGGCGATGTGCCTCAAAACAAATTAAAAGAAAAGAAATAAGTGTGAGAAGATTTTAAAAGAGAAGGTTTATGAAATGAAGGAAGAAGAGACATGTAACGAGATTTGTCAGGTTCGAGTTCTGAGGCATTTTTGCGCATGGCTCAAAAGTTCAATCCGCGAGCTGTACTTACCCAGACAGAAGGGAATATTGCAGCAATATTGCATTGCAATATTAAACCTTGCAGGAACATTGCAACAATATTCCTATGTCTACCTCTTTTACATTGCAGCAATATTGCCAATGTTGTCACTTCAATATTGCCACATCAATGTTGCTGCAATATTTCGAATTTTGTGCAAGATTCGCAATATTGCTGCAATATTCCAGTCTGTCTGGGCACGTTCACACTTCTGCCAGATAAAGGCAGAAGAGGTAGATGAAGAAGAAGAAGAATAAGGGGTTTGGCATGCGTTACCTTCTCTTCTCGTTGTGTTTTTCAGGTCAGGACAGTCCCCTAACAAGCCTTTTAAGGGCCCTATGCTAGGTGCTACGCCCCAATTTTGTTTATTTAATTAAACAAAACAAGTAGTATAATGTGTTTTTTGTAAGAACTTAATTTTGTTATTAATAGTATTTGTTATAGTTTATTTATCTACGGGCACACCCCTGTGCGTGTTCACCTGCTTAGTTATGGCACTGTTTCAGAGTTGCTTGAACTAGCCAAGACCTTCCTAATAAATCAACGAATGGAAAGAAAAGGAAATGGAAAAGCTTGAAGAATGAAAGCAGAGAGAAAGGCACAATTAAGTATTTATATTGGCTTTATTATTTTTTGGTGGTTTTAAATCTAATAATTTGTCATTTTATTTTTTTCATCTCATATGGTTTTGAAATATTGAAGGTGATCTCACTTGGGACCTTCTTGAAGTAGTGGACTAATATATTTATATGATATTATCTCAGGAGCATGATCTAGAAATTGATTACAGCACTCCGTTAATTCCTTTAATGGATCTTTAGAAAAGGGCGAAATTATCAAACTAGCCTGTGTAATTTCTTTTTTCAGGTAAGTATCTTTATTTAGATTTGGCAGAGGCGGTGGTACAGGAATGGACGGCGATTCCTTGTTTAAAGCCATCTAAAACAATATCATTTGCTTAAATAATTTTATTTATTAACTAATTTTAATCGAAATTTCTGATAAAGATTGGTAAATACTGAATATTAGTAAATAAATTTGGATATTGAAAATGTATTAGTTAACAATTTATTTACTTATTCTTATATATTTATAAGGGTAGGATAATTAATTTTTAATTTTATTTAGAATATTTTCGTTTGAAATAATATTAGTGATTATGTGAAATGTTTTTTTTTGTTAACAAAAAAATTAAATAGATTAATCTAAATTATATAATTAATAATAATCCAAAATAAGTTACTGTTAAATTGCCAAATGTAAAAATAAATGACAAGATGATCTATTTTAAGGAATTCATTGAAAGTATTCTAAATATTTTTTCATACCAAATAATATTGAGGTTAAGGCAGTTGTTGCCGTGAAGTTAAAAACAGACTGAAGGAAAAACAGAAGAATTGCGAAAAAGAAATAAGACGAAGTTGAAGCTGAAGCACTCAAGCTGGCTGTGGCCAGCTAAGATTACTTGCAACTTTAAAGTTTATTCGCTTACATTAGGGGAGAAAAAAAATATATATTAAGATGGTGAGAGAAATTACTTCAGCCTCTACTATATAAATATTTTATTTTTTAATGTACTTTATCATTCTTATTAAAGTGAAATATGTAGGAAGTTTTAATTTATCTAAAGTCTATTAGAAGAAAGAATGGTTTGTTCAAAGTATCGCCGGTTACCGGAACATCAATAATGTTAAACGACAGTAACGCAGTTAATTCTTAGTTGGGTGACCGTCTATAACTTGTTATCTTAATATATAGTACCTGGCCACCGAACGATGCTCGGTAACTTTTTGCTTAAGTTAAAATAAGCTACATATTAATCCCCGGACCCCCACCACTTCACCCCCACCCCTACACCCCCCACCCTATACCCCACCCACCCCCGAAACCACTTCCCTAGCCCCCCCTGAACACCCCCGCCACTGCACCCCCTCCCCCAACCGTCACCTCCCGCCCCCACCCCCACCCCCTCACCCAGTTTTGCATTTCAAGCCTTGTAGTGGCCCGCAGATTATGTATATATATATGTATAGGTATATAAATAAACTAGCTGCAAGGCCCGCCTTCGGCGGCCCTCTTGCTATCTAGAGGGCGCGCGTCCTGGACCCCCCCCGATACCCCCCACACACCCGTGCCTAACTTCCACCCCAACCCCTCCACCCCGCGCCCCGGCTCACACCACCCCACTTTGCCTCTGGGCCCTCACCTGAAAGCCCTTCCCCACCCTTATAGTGGTTTGAGGCTAAAACTTTTTGTGTGGATTGTTGCGAAAGAACTTCCTTAAATTCGGACTTTTTCAATGATTATCAATCTCAAATTCAAACATAAAATTTAATAAAAAAAAATTTAATAGTAGACTTCGGTATTTATATTCAATTTAGAAAGTCTATTGCACTTCGAATTTAGAAAAAATTTATTCAAACACTCTTCTCTTATTTACCGTGGCGCCATATTCAGTGCTGGATTAGGAAAATATGGGGCCTTAGGCAAACATTGTTAAAAGCTAACGCCTAAAAACCAGCCCAAAATGAAGGTATACGAACCGAAGAACCGAGCCGAACTGATTATATCCCAACCGAACCTTACAAGGTTTGTTTGGGAACGCATTTTTTTATCTAATTGAACCGAGATCATAAACCGAACCTGTTCAAGTTGTTTTTTGACAGAAGGCACCTAATCTTCGATTTATCCGAAATTTGGATATACAGTGTGTCAATTTAGCTTGCCACTAATTGTAAATTCAACTAGCAAATTATTTAAATATGACACATGAATTTTATATTAAGTGAAAAACCTTTCCGCTTGAATCACCCTTCACCCCCCCAGAGCCGCACCGAGCTTTTATTCTCTACATTTTGGTGTGCCATTTTTTAAATTTGAGTGCTGTATTGACAAGTTAGGCGACTTTGAATATGTATTACAAAATTGAATTTTTGTAATTATTTGTGTGATACATTACAACAGGTTGTGACGGTGGTACGTTGTTTTAATAATTTTAATAAATACATTTTTACAGATAAAGTAGCTTCATACCTACTAGATTAACGTAAATCACAAACAAATGAGAACGCGTTTTTATTATTCTTGTACATTTATTTTGCAAATGATTAACAAAACAAAATTGAAAACAACAAAAAATCGCACACCAAAAAATGTAGAGAATAAAAAAGCCTCGACGATGTCTCCACTCGACCCCTTACCCATTTAAGGAGTTTTTTTTGGGGGGGGGGCTCTGCGGGAGCAGGGGGGGTAAAGGGGGCGATATAATTTATTCGTCAAAATTCTTTTCCCTCGAATACAAACTTGACGTATCTCAGCGATTTTTGAAATAATTTTCCAGTTTAGCGATACATGGGTGGCAAGTTTTCAAATTGACACTCTGTATAGTAATACCATAGTGGATATGTTCAATATTTGGTTTACATTATCATTACATTTATTCTGAACCTTTGGGTCCAGGAACGTTATAAATTTACATGAAGCTACAATTTTTATTTTTGACAAGGCTTGGTTCGATCACATATGCATTTTGTGTAGGTATAACATCCGATTAAGTGAAGATGGCCAAATAAATTCAGGCCGAAACGTTTTATTCAGTTTTTTATTGAACCCAGCTCATCCAACTTTGGCTGATACCTCCTCCTCCATCTAATACATCATCACAGCCACGAACCCTAACAACGTTCATAACAATATTATGTTTTTCCAATAATTTTTGTTAGTAGTTTATTTGTTAATTCTCATGCAGACACTTTAACACAATCGTCGTTGTCTAAGTTGTCCTTCCATTCTCATAAAACCATTGTTTATCAACGTTAACATTGTTTCATTATCTAGGCCAGTGATTCTCAAAGTGGGGGTCGCGAAAAAATTTGGGGGTTTGCAGAAAAATTGATGACAGATCAAATCTACCTATATCTTAATTGAGACAAAATCAAGAGTTTCATCTGCATTTTATTAAAAGGCTCTAATTGTTTATTATTTTTCAGATAACGCTCTCAATTATGACTGGCTGCTGTGAAAAACTTGTTCTCTCTCTTAAATGCATTTGGTTTCTATTTTAAATTCATCTCTATCATTCAAAAATTGTGTTCAAACTGAATAGAAAAGGATACTGCGATCACTTACCATCATTATGCAAAGGTAGTAAGTATATCATATATATATTTATTATTAAAACAAAATCATTTCTGGCATTGCTTCTTATATTATTTTTTTGATCAAACTTATATTTATGTTTGAATAGTCTTTACGACTCTAAAATCAGAAATAAATTCTAACTTTTGATACCTGCTGAACGAAGTTTTTAAAGGAATGAAATTTTATCTAGGAATGAGATTACATTTGATAAAGTAATTATTTAATTTAATAATAATTTAATAATAATTTATTTATTTAATACGGCTGCGACGCTGGCCTTCGGCGGGCCTCTTGCTAAGCCCTCCCTCCCTCTGAACCTCATTGCCCTCGACCCCCTAACCCGCTCTCTAACCCCTCTACCCTACTCCACCTCCAACCACTCTAAAATCAAAATTTTGTTGAGTTTGGTCCAAGGGCTAGAATTTTGGGGGTGTCAGGGATGTGGGGTTCCAGGGGTACTAAAGGGCATTTCTCTCTGTATCTGTACCTATATCACATACTACTAAAACGCATTTGTGCCTGTCTCTGTATGTACCTGTTTCTATGTCCCCCAGGGGTTGAGAGGTGTGGTAGGGGCAAGGGTGAGGGTTGGGGTCCAGGGAAAAGGTGAGAATTCAGGGCGTGCGGGGTCCAGGTCTAGGGAGTCCAGGGGGTTGGTTTACTAGGGTGGAGTCTGGTCAGGGGGAGAACTTCCGGGGTTTGGGAGAGAGTCGGTGGTTGGAGATGGAGGAGAGGAAGTGTTCAAGTGACGGGCTGTCCAGATGGCGAAGCGAATTTTTATTTAATTAAATATGACGAAAAAATAATTTGTATACATTTATCCAGGTGGTGTTCAGTCAGTTTACAACTTTAGCCACGATGCGCTTGGCGCTACTGTCGAACTTGCCTCTAGGCTATCCAGGGGGCGTTCACTCCTTAGTTTACCACTCTGATATATCCTATACTAGGCAGTTTGTTTTTTTTTTTCGAGGGTAGGTAGAAATTAAAAGACTGCTGGGCCTGTACCCAGCAGCGTGTGGGATTCTTACCAACTAAAACCGCCTCCCGTTTTTCTCACCCTCTTTCCTCCCATGGGACTACCGTCAGGTATTTCTTCGTGGGAGGAGGTGTAGTCGAGGCTCCTCCTTCTGGGAATGAATTAGTTTATTCCTCCTTCACTCTGCTGCCTTATCTTTTTGGTTACTATTGCTGCGAAGTTGGACACTGCCTTCCAGTAGTCCTCAGAGTCAAGCATGAGCCCAGTGATGGTCTCCGGAGCAAGACAGTCCCCGAGCGCACACCGAAGACTTTCGCGTTCAATGAGGAAACGCGGACAATCAAAGAATACATGTCCTGCGTCCTCTGGGGTTGTTTAACAACCCATACACATTGGTGATTCGTTCAACTTCAATCGGTAGAGATATGCTCGAAAGCACCGTGTCCAAATCAAACTAATATGCATGAAAAGTCTACTTCGCCATGTCGCCTATTTAACGCTTGTAGAAAGTCCAATATTATTTGTTAATTATCTTGGAAATAACATCAAAAGATAATTTTTCAAAAATCATCATCAATATTATAGAATATACTGTGCTCCCTCTATTATATTTAATCACTCAATCAAATATCTCCTAAACTGACTTCTCTAGGACAAATTCCATTAGAAGCAATGTTGTAGAGTATGTAATTTTTGAAAATAAACACCAGAACTGGGGGGGGGGGTCAAAAAATAAAAATTCTAGCCTTTTGGACCAAGCTGAACCAAATTTTGTATTCATATTGTGTGGGTCCCTAGAAGGCTAGAAATGCAAAACTAACCATCCAAAATGGGGGGGGTCAAAAATGAAAATTCTACCCCTTGAAAGCTTAGACCCGTGTACCATTCTCTAACTCACCCAGAAAATTTAAAAAATTAAAAAAATATAAAATTCTAGGTAGGTTTTCACAAAAATATATATATTTATATATAAACCGACCTAGAATTTAAATTTTTAAATTTTTCGTTACTTTATTATAATAAATTATTTATTTATGGGTCATTGAAAATAAATAGGTACCTAATTATTTTTTTTTCTTTTCTTTTAGCAATCAAATTCTGATTTCGAAAATTATTAATAGAATTTAATTCGCTTTTGCGAAATTATTCAAGATTTAGAAAAGGTATGTATTTTGAAAATTTTATTTTTTATATTTTTATAAATACTTACTTATTATTTCAGGTGTATAATATATAATCATTTTTTGATATTTTTAGCCGGAGGAAGAAAAAAAAATTATTTAATATAATATTAAAAATAGAACATTAGATGAAAGAATTGAACCATGTATCTGCACTAGAATTGTGGATCTATATAATATAGTATGTATTTCTTAATAAAGTGCCTCATTTTGTACCCCTAATTATTGAATATTATGTTTTAATTTCATTTTTTTATTGCCAAGCATAAAAAATTCATCAAAGAACTCACAGAATTAGATGAAGAAATAAAAAATTATGAAAAAGATGATATAAAATTTTGAACAGTGTAAAAAAAGAAGAGGAAGAAAAGTTTTTCAATGAAATCAAATCCATACTAGTAGAAATGATTGAAAAGATTTCAGGAAATACGAATGATGATGATGAGACATCAGTTTTTGATTAAATTACAATTGTATTAATTACTATAAAAATAAACTAATTAAAACATAGCTAGTATTATTTTTATTTTTTTATTTTATTTAACTGGCTTCGGGAACTAGATGTCCATTTAGCCAGCCGATTATATTCGTTCACATTTCTCCAAATTCATCGGCCTTTATATTCAGATCCTAAGGCGGGGGCCGCTCGGGGACACAGTAGGTCAAGCAGAGCATCCCAGACCGATCCCTCTGCAGCCGGGCATAGGCTGAAATTTCATGATTATTCAATATTAACAGTATAATCATTGCTTTGCCCTTTGCTGGAAATCATATTGCCGTGTTACCGGGACCGAATCTGTATATTATTATTATATATAGGTGTTTAAGGGCGCATCAACGGCAAGGGTCATTAGCGCCTCAGATTAGATAAGTTAAATAGATTTAGTTATCGCATTATTTCGCATATAAGATATAGAAAAATTTATATTTTTAGAAATTTGATTATATTATTGATGTTATCATCTTGTGTGTTGTTTAGAATTTCCTTCATACCACGATTTATATTATTTTGGGCTCTTTCTCTCTCATAGATTGGACACTCTACAAGAATGTGGGCAACAGTGATAGTTTTATTACATGTGGTGCACCAAGGAGGTGTCTCATTCCTCAGAAGATGACCATGGCTGAAGAAGCAATGACCTAATCGTAGTCGTGTTAATATTGTTTGAATTTTCCTCGAGGTCATTAACTTTGGTCGTGTACCTAGGCTTGGCATTACTTCTTTCAGTTTATTATCAGTTAGATGAAGCCATTCATCTTTCCATTGCTTTAGTATTTCTCCCTTGATATATATCTTTATATCATTATAAAAATTGGTATCCAAGAGTGAAGTTGGTTTGCAGGCAGCTTTTTTTGCAAGTTTGTCTGCTCTTTCATTTCCTGTATATGATATGAATAGTTCAGTAAGGGCAGCAAAATCAAATAAGAGTAGGGGCATCGGCGTAGTTAAGGGGGGGGGGGGGCGCAAGGGGGGCAGTGCCCTCTACAAAACTCATTGCCCCCACACCCCTAGAAAAATTGACGGTATTGTTTCACTGTATCACTTATGTATTTCTCATTAAATTATTTCGTAACTTGCAAAATTTGTCAATTCTACTAAAAATTTAGTTGATTATAATAAATAAATATAAAATTAAATAAAACCAACACCTATTTAAATGAGAATTTGTATCCTCAAGAAGTTTAGTTATATATTAAAATTTTATTTATATAAAAAACTTTTTTCGGGACTGAGAAGTGGTATTCAATTTTGTTTTCTTTCCATACTTGGCGCACCAAAAAAATGCAGCACCTATAGATCTTCTATTTATTTCAAAAGAATCTATGTTTTAGATGATATGAATCTAAAATTGAATAACCCTTGGAGCCCTCCATAGTATAAATTCGAGAGAACCAGTGTCGATCGTCAGTATTCAATCTGACTTGAAAATACCATGTTTGGTGAATTTTTAGATAAAACTGTTTTTTATTAGTCAATGAATATGTCTGTTTATGTGTTTGTGTATTCCAAACTAATTTGTAATTATATTTCAGTAATTAATTATCCCATAGTATAAATAGATTTAATTTATTGTCAAAATTTCTCATTCTTTACCCCGAAATAGTTAACCCTTTGACCCCTCCATGGTATAAATTCGAGAGTACCAGGGTCCATCCTCAGTGTTCAATCTGACTTGAAATTATCATGTTTGGTGAGTCTTTCGATAAAAGTCCTTTCTATTTGTGAATGTGAATGTATTCCAAAGTGATTTAAACATTTTTTTTTAGTGATTACCTACTTATACCCCTAGCACAGTAGAACCAGTAGGGACATTCTCTCGGCGCCTTTGATCTTGACGTTTCATAATTCTAAGTGTCCAGATAAAAGTAACAAATCATGACAGTTCAAGCTTGAGTTGTTTATCATAAAAGAATTTAGTCTTTTTGATTTTAAGTCGATTCTTCCACTTTTTCAGTAGAGGTTGCCATTAATAGTCAAAACATCAAAAATGGAATGCAATATGGTTATTTCTCTAGTAATAGATGAGAATCGATCGTTATTTTTGACTTTAAGCCGATTCCTCCATGTCTTTAGCAATGGTTACCAATAATAAACGAAGCGTCAAAAATATAATGTAGA
>JALMQS010000185.1:160497-174175 GCA_024734495.1 Forficula auricularia
AATGGTTACCAATAATAAACGAAGCGTCAAAAATATAATGTAGAATTGTTATTCCTCAAGTATTAGAAGAGAATCGATCGCTATTTTTGATTTTAACTCAATTCCTCCATGTCTTCAGCAATGGTTACCAATAATAACCAAAACATCAAAAATCCAATGTAGAATTGTTATTCCTCAAGTATTAAACGATCCGTTGCAGTTTATTTTTTTTGGCTTTTCGGTCTTTCTAGCCATAAGCCAATTTACGATACTACTTATTATTTTTTTTAAATTTGTCTCTACCCCTGGGTCAGATTTTAGCCGGATGCCTCGAGTCGGATTCGGGTCCACTTGGTTAGCAGGCTAGCACGCTACCACTAGCCTAACCCGACCCCCATCAATACAATTTAATAAGGTTTTTAAAATAAAAAAGTAATTAATATAAAAAATTGAGGAGCGATATTGTAAACAAACGTGTGTAGACAACGAGTACAACAATCTAATTCAATTATTATGTAATTAATTTTAAATTTAAATAATATGTAATTGGCTATAGTCGATAGAATAAAATAGTACACTATAAAATCCCCACTTTGCTACTAATATGAGCCATGTTCCTAAAGTAAGTACCGTTTTCAAATAAAAAAAAACAAGTCTACTTTTCATAACAATTTTATTTTCACATGAAAGCCTGCCTGTATCTTAATCTACGTTTCGACATAGTTTCCACCAATATTAAGGCATTAATTGTATCTTTCCACGAGCTTTAGTATTCCCTCCTCAAAGAAGTCTGCCGCCTGATTGGACTTCCACTGCAATGCATAAAGAAAACCTCTTGGCATTAAAGGAAACAAATCAGATGCTATACAAATGGGTTAGAACCTTTAAAGTTGGTCGCACGAAAATTCATGACGAGGAACGAAGTGGGCGACCTGTCATTACTGAAGATTTACTGCATAAAGTTGACGAAAAAGTGAAAGAAAACAGACGGTTTACGATTTCATCGTTATCTGATTTGTTTCCTCTAATGCCAAGTTTTCTTTATGGAATTGTGACTGAACGACTAAATTATCGAAAGTTTCAGTGGATGTCTAATCAGGCGGCAGACTTCTTTGAGGAGGGAATACTAAAGCTCGTGGAAAGATACAATAAATGCCTTAATATTGGTGGAACCTATGTCGAAACGTAGATTAAGATACATGCTTTCATGTGAAAATAAAATTGTTATGAAAAGTATACTTGTTTTTTTTATTTTTTTTTTATTTCAAAACGGTACTTACTTTAGAAACATGCCTCGTATTATAATTGCGGAAAAAAGTTTGTATACAAAACCGCAGTTTACTGTCAGTCTTTGTTGTATTTTCACGTAAAAACTAAGCAACAAATCTTTCTGTGTATGTGAATTAATCCATTCATGGAAAGCTAAAATTAAAGTCCCGAGCTGCTTAAATGAGATTCACTATCGTGGACCCCTATTTACTTCTCATAGAGTCCCAATTTGTTTTTTCATTGGAATGGACCCTTTGCAGGTCATCGTGGACCCCTGATATAATTCTAAATAATTATTCAATATGTTGTATTATTTATTATTTGGGTAAAGTTGTGAAGAAGAAAGGAATTATTGTATTTAGAAATTTATTAATTAAAAAAAAAAATTTTTATGAATAGTTTATTTTTCTAAGGAGAAAATCCCTTATGATTAACAATAAAACATAAATTTAAAACAAAACTAGTGAATACATAAAGAAAATATAATAATGATTATAGAAACTACAAATATTTTAATAATGTTTATAATAATAAGTACATGGTTAACTATATCTATAGGACATTGCACAGTTACAATATGAAAAGCATTCAACGCTAGTTAAATCCTATTAAAAAGATTTAACTAATTGAATTATTAAAAAAAATTTAGAGAAATTCGTAAGTATTTTAATTTCAATCATAAAATCAATAATTTCTTGCCTAGGCAGTACATAAACAAGTCTATTCTGTATTTTTTAGGCATTGAGTTAAATTCAAAGAAACAAGTTTATATTAAATGTCTTATTTAAATTCAAGCCGATTATTAAAAGATACAGAATAAACCGGAAATTTTTTTTTGTTTTTATGTTTGTGAAAATATGAATTACAAAAACAATAAAGGTTAACAAATCCAAATAGATATTTTTTTATAGGTATATAAATGCTATTTTATTTGTCTAAATTGAAAATCTAACATTTTTTTCTATAAAAGGGATAACGCCTTGAACAGAAGCAAGCTTCGTTGAAACAAGCTTGACACGAAGCTGCCAATGGACCGGATTCTTTTAGTATATCTTTAGATTTTCCGTTTTATTTATTTATATATATATTTTTTTTATTTTTTTTTTTTATTGCCAACATTAAACACGCAATATATAAAATAATAATTACCCCAAAAATAAAAAACAAATCATTGTTTTGTTGCACTTTTCACACAAACGTTCACCCTGTTATATGTACACAAGAGTAAGAAAACTGTCGACAGTGATTTTGCGTCAGTCTGGAGGGAATGAATGGAACCAAGCGGCGGTGTTCGGCTTATGACTAGTCAGGGGTCAAATTAGATCCACAGCACACTTCCAATCTCTTGCTAAAGGATAAGCGTGTCTTTGATTTTATAAAATATAGAGGGACTACCCTCATATCACTTTATAAGAATGAATTGAAGCATTAACTCTAAAAAAGGCCGGCGCTTCTTTGCCAAATAGAATAGAAACATTATTGTTGCTGCTACATTGATAAAAAATTTTATGAGCAATTAATACGGCTGGAAAGCCTTATAAACAGTGATGAATTTATATATATATATTTATTTATATATATATATATAAGTGAAAAGAGGACGCAGAGGACATTATATAATCTAAAGAGTTGTTTTTGATTGTGTAAATAATTGATTTCTAACTTCTAATTTAAAAATAAGTACATAGATTTATTGACTTTCTATTATCACAATTCTTTACATTGAACATTTTCAAATCAATCGTTTTTTTTTTGTTTTTTGTTTTTTTAAAGATACATTTGTTAACAATCAATCTTCATTTTTTTTATATTAAAATTGCAGGTGCGAAAAAAATACTTTGTATAAAAACAAAGTGCAATATTTATTTAAATTTTAGTTTTTAGTGAAAAAATATGCAACCATTTTCAATAGAATTCCGCACCCGTTATGAAAATCTATTTAGTATTTTTTTTTTTTTTTTTAGTCAAAATAAAGAATTGTTTTTGGTCAATTTTTATAAGTAACATTTCTTTTAAATACAAAAACAGCTTTTAGATTTAATGATATATGTATTACATGTACATATTATTTGCGTCCCCTTTGCTTGAAGTGTTTTGATAAATCCGCCTCGGTATTTTTTAATCGTATGATTTTTTATATTATCTATATTTATAAATGAATGAATACGTTACTTTTCACTTTTTATATTATATAAACACATTAAAGAAACCTATCTTAATTTTGCGAGCAGATTAGGTTAAAAATGAATATTCATTTGAAAAATTAAGTACAATATACATAGATTTTTGTATATATTTATATATAGATATATTTATTTATATATTTATATATATATGTTACATTTTTAAAGTAGTTTCATATTTTTTTTTCTTTTTTTTTCTTTTTTTTTAAGATAAAAATAATAAATCTGACTGCTTAAAATTACAAAAAGAATATTCTTTATTTGAAAAATTCTAAAGCTAATTTAAGTACAGTAAAAGTGCGTTCAGAGGAAAAAAATCTTGTTCGATTGAGCTTATTTAAAAGAGCCGAGAGTACACAAGAAGCACAAATAGAAAAATAATGTTGGGATTGGAACGCATCTCAGCTTCTACTCTCGGTGCTCAATATCTTTGCTGAAATTCATGATGCCATCGATTGAAGTCAATATGAAATACAACTATCGAGCCAGTGGCGAGACCCGCCAACAAGAACCTAGAAAAGAAGAGATATTGAAAATATGAAACATTTGCTTCTGAATTAAATGAACTTAATATCTATATTAATCTAATAAAGTTGGTCAGGGCCTGTGTGGAAAAGTCACCAAAAACTAATTAGTTCTTGTTTATTACAAGACTAAATTTTGTGCCAAATTTTATTGAACGTTGCGGCCTGCAGCGCACCCACAAATTTGCGATACATACCCCCCCCCCACATACCCACACATATATATATATAAACTATTGAATGGAGGGTGGTTTTGGTTAGGGGCCATGATCGGAAAAACTATGATGAAATTTTCCCGAAGTCGCACCATGAGAGTGAGCGCAATAGGTATATTTCTTCGAAATTTACCTAAAAGTGAATTTAATACAAGGAAAGAACATGTTATATAAATTAGACAATGATTGTTCTAAAAAAAATAATATAAATTTATTTTAGAAATAGTAAATAAATTTAGATTGTAGTATAAAAAATGATGTCTATGATGGAAGATTATAAATTAAGATCTTACATATTCTTTAAATTTTTATTATTATTATAATTATTATAATTAAATCTTAAAGATCCGCTTACTTCTGGTCGTGGGAGAGGGCGAGGGATCTCACACTTGAATCGCATGTAGGAAAGGCGTAGAGAAGCGCAAGATTAAATGTGCGCCACACTTCGACGATGCCCTTATCCCCACCTGTCATCAGGTATTCTCCATCTCGACTTAGAAGCAGGCACTAGAAATTTCAAATTATTCACAATTTAGCTAATTTGATAAATTCATATTTTCCTTAAAAGAATGAATGATAAATTTACCTGCAGGTTATCGTTGTGAGACTCATGGCGGAGTCGTTTACCATTAACAGTAAAAGCAGCAATATGACCACGTTCATAATTAACGACAATAAGGCCTTCTCTGCTCATTGTAATATTTTCTGGACTTGAAAATCCAGAGGGTGGATCGAGAGATCTTAAAAGATCACCAAACGTTGTATGTACGAGAACAGGTCCATCTAAAACATAATTTATTATTTTATTATTTATTGATTGAAAATATTAATTTTATTAAATTAGAGAACGAAGAAAATATTTTTCATTATAGACAAATGATAGATTGGAAGGCGTTTGAATATAATTAATTTTATTTATAAAATAAAGAAAAAGTTTTAGTTTAGACACTAAGACCGGAGGAGTAATTGAATCCAGCTCTTTGCGAATTTGCCGGGACGCTTTAACTGACAACCAAGCCGGCCCCAATCAGGGACCGCATTTAGCTTAGATAATTTAAATTTCTTATTTAATTTTTCTTTATTTTTTGTAGCTCTAGAGTGGCTTAATTAATAAATTAAATTATTCAACACTTCTCATTGATCCCAGCACTCAACAAGATAAGAAAATAATTTGAGCAAGAAGATTTTCTAAAAAATCATGTGAAAAATAAAGAAAAAAATTTAAATAAACACCAGGACCAGGCGAGGAATCGAACCTCTTCACATATTTGACGTGACGCTCAATCCAGCCCCGATTATCAATATACAGTAGTTGAATAATATAATTATGTTTATTTATTATTAACTAAAAAACAACAGATGTGTATTTTTTAAATTGATTAATTATTATTTTTTAATTGTATGTTACAGTTAAAGTATAAACTCAAGTCAATGTACAAGTATACATACATTATTATTTGTTTGTTATAATTTTACATTTATTTTGATTTAATTCTCTTTTATGATGAAAGCATTGGCGTAACCAGAAAATTTTCTGGGGGGGGGGGGGGGGGCATTCCATAATGCAAAATATTTAGTGAGAATTTTTTTTATTAAAATAAATAGGTACTTCAAGAAATTAAAAAAGAACATATTTCTTGATTAAACATAATTATTATCTTATTTAGTTACAAACGACGAAAGAGCACATGAAATTACTTTTTGAAGTCGGTGCCAAACTAACTATACCTATAAGCGAGCATACCCTCCAAACGTACTAAGTAAGTGATCCGTCGAGTGATTCATAAAAGGTATATGTTTGGCACCGACTTCAAAAAGTACCATGTTAATATTTCCCCCCCCCCCCCCCCCCCCCCCCCCCCCAGAATCCCCTATGGCCCTGGATAAAAGGATGCGCGAATATTATGTAAATTTTGAATTGTGAACACTAAGATATAAATCTTAAATTTTAAAATAACAAATAATAATTATATAGTAAAATAATGAATACTTAAAAGTTAATTTGTGTATACTTTGAATTATTTAGTCAATGTATACATTAACTAATGCGTGTATACATTGACTAAGTTTATACTTTGACTGTAACATATCGTCGCATTTGAGAGTAAACCTGCTAACTCACAACAAGGAAATTTTACAGGTCAGAGAAAAAACAAACAAAATTTAATATGGTTGTTATGGAAAAGACTTTTTTTTCTACAACTTACGATCGTAATTTTAAATAGCAGTTTTACTTGGACGATGCTGCATCTCTTTTTCTTTCGAACGGTATTAATATGTCATAAATGATAAAAAAAATGGAGTTAGCAGCTTTACACTCTAAGCCGACGATGTATATTTAATGCAATAATATTATAATAAGACGAAAACACTTACTATTAGATCCACTGACAACGAGTCCCAGTTCAGCAGATATAACCACCGCAGAAACTGGTTGTTCGTGGCCTGTGAGAGTGGCTCTTGGAGTAGGAGCTTCTCCTTCGCCCACGATGGTCTGAGTCCTGGCATTCCAATGCCAGAGCAACACCGTGCAGTCAGCCGACCCCGAAGCAATATAGCAATCGCTCGTGATATTGCATTCTGACCGAGAGAGGCAGGTGACCACACCGTAATGCCCAAATACGATTTGAACAATTTTGGCTAAAATTAGAGTAGACAACAAAACAAAACAATTAAACTAAAGAATGTAAATAATATGTAGAATACGTTTTTAGAGTCTTGGTAAAAAATGGAACCATTATAGTTATACTTAATTTTCCGATGCCTCCCCCCTGTCACAAACGTCTATAATATTAAAGCTACATTCTTGACATTTGATAGGTAGTCCACACGTAGGAAGATCCAAAGATAGTTTATTTGTCAAAAAAAAAACGAATATAAAAATAAGGCCCCTCAATGACAAAAATGTTATTGAAAAAATTTACCTCGCCCCATCAAGTGGGGAGGGGGGGAGTATTAACTAATAATCTTTTAAAATCCTATTAAAGATATCATGTAATATTTTGACGCTCCTCTCACAATCTAAGAGCCTACAAAGTTGTTTCACAAAGAATCAGACCCCACATATATCTTTAATGCTGGAGTCAGGCTCGCACTTTTCGCTTTTGTTTAGTTAGTTGCATTTTTATAAAAATATGGTATATTTTATCTTTTATTGTTTGATTTGACTGTTATGCTATGCTATGAATCGGTCTATGCGTCTATGGCAAACTAATAAATCAATTTGGGTAATTTTCATTTATCTTGTGATTGTTTCTTGCAAGAACTTTAAAGATAAGGAATTTATCCTGGTTTTTGAAAATGAACGTTTTGAATTCAATAAAAGAGCAAATCTATCTTCCATAAAATTAATAAATCCTTTATTTTCTTCCATCAACAGGTTGAAGTATTTACTGGTTATAACACGTAACACGAGATCCTTTTGTACCAAATTAAAATAAAAGGTGTGAACATTAAAAACAATTTTTTACAGATAAGCCTGAGCAAAAACGTATTCTATGTTAAAACAATTATATTTGGTTGACTTACCAGTTTCGGTGCTGAAAACTCGAAAACTATTATCCCAGAATCCACAAGCTACCAAAAAGCGACTATCGACAGTAGTAACAAAACAGTTGGATCGTATACGAAGCTTTTGGCTGAAATTGTCGCCCAGATGACGACGAAGAGCAGGATTGCTGCTATTACTAGTTTGTGCTAAATGAATAAAAATTTAAATATTAGTAATACAAAAGAGTTGTGACATTCGATAAGCAAAAACTCACAGAGAACAGGATCCATTGAAAGTGGTAAATTAGCGGTGGGGGTTTGAGGCGTTTCGGCATAACTAGGAGATTGAACTGAAGCTGTAAAATAAAAATAATCTAGTTTTAGTTCCAAGTTTCGTTCATTTTGGTATCATAATATTAATGAATGATTAAACAAATCAAAATACCTGCGTAACTGGTATTCCATCTATTGAGCGCAAATTGCTGGTTCGCTGTTACAGTGACTACACTGGGGAGAGGAAGCTGAGGGTAGGTGTTAGCAGATATGTGACAAATAGGCGAATTCGACACGAATTTCATCGTCATGCACACATCCTCAGGAATGCTTGAAAACATCATTGGACTCTGTAAAGTAGAAGTGTAATATATTTATTATAATACCACTTTTTTATTAATTCAATTAAGAAATACATACGAGATGCATTGCCGAGCTTCGAGGAGGATGAGGCTCCATCAAAAGTTGAGAAGGTGTCTGGCCAAAGTTTCTTATTTGATTTTCGATTGCCTAAATAATACAAAAATCATTTAAAAATATAATAAAAAGAGATTTATTATTAATTTACTATATGTGACATGCTGAACTACCATATATAGTGCATGAAAAGTGTTTTTTGCACGCTTTATATTAGTTTCATCTGTATCTATGTATCAATGTGACTTTTGTTCTGTTAAATTCCGCAAACATTTCTCTATAAAAATAATTGTTTACCTACACAATTTAAATCAATTGAGAAAAAATCTCATGTTAAATTTGAAAAAAATAACGAAAAATTCTAATGATGCATTTATCGATAAATTTTGCAAAAAGGAGCGAATAAAATAAAATTAAAAAAAAATGAAGGTCTATTTTTTGGACAGCATCCCCTAGCTGAAAATTAAATTCACCGCCCGCCACTGATAAATATATTATCCATGTAATTACTTTACCATACAGGGTATGGGTCAAATATTGTAATCGTACATGGAAGTTCTTTTTTTAGAAATATCTCAAAAGCAGTTCAAAATATTTTGATAAAAAAAATTAAGCGAAACCATGGCACAAAAAACCCTTATAAAATTCATATCGAAAAAATTATATTTTATGAGATATTAGTTATTTTGTTAAAATCTCTGTTAGTATGTTAGTTAACACTTTACCAAATTTTGTGCTCTAGCTAAAAAACTAGTGGGAATATCAAAACGAAATTTCACTTCTGAAATTATATACAAATAATAAAAGTAAATACATTTCATTCTGTTAAATTCCGCAAACTTTTCTCTATAAAAATAATTAAGACTAAAAGGTAAAAACATAAATTATATTTTAAAAAACCAAAAAACACGCTTCCAAAAAGTACAAAATACTTAATCAAAAACCATGGGGCACTTTGTCGAAATTAATTAAAAGTACATGTTTCTGCGCCCCACACTTTTTGATTAAGAATTACATTATTTTGTACTTTTTAGAAGCGTGTTTTTTAGTTTTTTTAAAATATAATTTTTGCTTCGTATTTTTAAAATATCTCAAAATCGGCAAAAACTATTTTGATAAAAAATTTGGTGATTTGGTCTACAATAAAATACATATAGTGAACATGAAAAAAATTTATATTAAGAGATATTAATTATTTTGTCAAAACGTTTGCTAGTGGGTTGGTAGAGTGCGTGTGTGTGGGTTACAAAATTTTGTGTAGCTCAAAAACCAATTAAGGTATCAAAACGGAATTTTATAATTAATATTTTAGATTTAGATCAAAAACTCTTTAGATTTTGGTTGAAATCGGAGAGAAGGGGATTTTAAATATTTGAAACCTTTGTTCGATTTGGACCGAATTATACGCGGTTAGCTTTTATAAGGCCTTAGGGAACTATCAATGCAAAAGGCAGCTTCCTAAAATTAAGGAGAGGGGAAGGTGTAAAAAACAACTTGTTTACTTCATAAGTTTACTATTCGATTTCCACGAATTATGAATTACTATATGATTTATGATGCAATATTGTCCAAAGAACAAGAAATTACAAATAATATAAATTTTGAGAGCCACTTTTTTGTTAAAACTTTTAGATTTGAGGATATCCAGAATTTTCCAAGACAGGACATGATCCGACCTTATTGCGGCACGGGTTACCGTTGTTCAATTAAGATGAAACTTTGTTTGAATTGTATCAATGGTCAGCACCAAATTTCGAAAAGTGGTTTCTTGTGATCACATAATGAGAATGATTCACTTTTACGCCTATCTTTGACGATCGATTGTGGCTAAACTGATTTTAACTTTGCAGTAGGTTATTCAACGCGAAATTCTATGCTCTTTCATTTTGGTAAGAGTAAAATTTTCCGTAGGACCCAAGGTTTTCGAGTTATAAGGAAAAATCTGAAAAAAGTCCCAAATTTTCGTGGTGGCAAACCTTAAGATTGCATCGTAGGAAGTTCAAATTTCACACACATGATTACACTTATAGGTGGAAACTTTTCCGCATACAACCTAATAAATTGATATATGTACAATTTGTTTGTTTATCCAAAAGAAATGAAATAAAATAAAAAATATTTAATGGTAATATTTTTTTGTAAATTAGTTATATGTTTTGTCTCATAGGCGGGGAACCTGCGGCCTCCGTAAGTTTCTTGTGGCCTTTAAAAAAGTATCTTGTATTTTTATAAAAGTTGCATTTACAGGGAATCAACTTATGTGGCCTCCTTGATTACTGCCTAATTTAAATATGGCATCCAATGGTAAAAAAGTTCCCCACCTATAGTTTGTCTCAATTAAAATTATTTGTTTATGTTTATTAATTTATAAAAACCACGATTTGATTGACTTAGAAAGGACGGCAAATTGGAGTTCTAGGTACGCCACTGATGAGATGGCCAAATCTCATATTTTTTTAATTAAAAAATTAGAACTGTTTTTATTGTTTGTATTTATTTTATCAAGAATTTAATTTACTAATTATTTATAATGAAAAAATTAAAAATTTGCTTAAAAGATAAGAAAAAATAATAGCCTTTTACCTCTTTCATTACGGGATCTGTAATTGTATCCATATCTACGCTTCCTTCATAAGTCAAATAATAGAAGACATTCGTTGCACGAACTGCCTCAGGTCCTATAACAATAAGATGATATAAAATGAATGTCATCGGGAAAGTGCATTCATCATGCATTACTACTTACCTCTTTGTTTATAACCAAAAATAAGGTCAATCCATTGATGGAGTTGGCAAGAAACAAATTCGGATTCCAAAGCCTGTGGAAAAACAAGACAAAACAATTTTATATTTAAAATTTAAATAAACTAATTTCTGTAAAGATTTAAGTATCTTTTTTGAGTAGGTAGTTATCTTTTTTTGAAGAAAGTTGGAATTTTTTCAAAAATCAACCCAGGTTAGCTAAATACCCATTATAATAGTAAGAAATGAATTTAATTTTATTTAGGAACGAATCTAAGATTTTAGTAGAAATAACGCTTGCCCGGCAAGCTAGTTAACGCTTGGGTTCGATTCCTGAGGGGACGAAGCCCTCTGATATGCAATGTAAAAATATTTCTACTAAAATCTTAGATTCGTTCTTAAATAAAATTAAATTCATTTCTTAATATTATAATGGGTATATACCTAACCTGGGTTGATTTTTGAAAAAATTCCATCTTTCTTCAAAAAAAGATACTTAAATCTTTATATCAATTTTTTTTCAGTTTAGCCTGATTTTTTTGCTTTTCCCTTCTAGTTGAAGGAGAAATATCTTTGGTTTCATTTCTTATATCGTCGCCTCAGAGTGTAAACCTGCTAACTCATAACAATGAAATTTTACAGGGGAGAGAAAAAACAAACAAAATTTAATATTGTTGTTATGGAAAGAAACAATTTTTCACATTTTTTTTCTACAACTTATGATCGTAATTTTAAGTAGCAGTTTTACTTGGACGATACTGCATCTCTTTTTCTTTCGAACGGTATTAATATCTCATATATGACAAAAAATGGAGTTAGCAGCTTTACACTCTAAGCAGACGAAATATGTTGCATATCAGAGAGAATTTGTCTTAAGGGTTTGGCTAACGGCCCGGCAAGCTAGTTAGTTGAAAAGTTTTTATTTTGCCGAGAGTAGCAGAGTTGTTGATTCACAAAGAGAAACAAAGAGGTTGTCTTCTGCATGATGCAAATAAACATACACACATATATATCGAAATGAAGTTGTCCTCTGTTTGATGCAAATAATCATACACACATATATATATCGTAATGATATACATATATGTGTGTATGTTTATTTGCATCAAGCAGAGGACAACCTCTTTGTTTCTCTTTGTGAAGCTAGTTAGTGCTTGGGTTCGATTCATGAGGGGACGAAGCCCTCTGATATGCAATGTAAAAATATTTCTACTAAAATCTTAGATTCGTTCCTAAATAAAATTAAATTCATTTCTTAGACTAATTTAATTTGATACATTTTTGAATAATTTAAGAACATAGAAATCAAAATTAAATAATGAAATAACAAAATGCCAACTGACCATTCGATTTATTCGTACAAATTCTTCAGGTGAAGAGGCCCAAGGCGGTAATTCAACATCTCCAACAGGCGATCCATCCTCTTGGGTTCCTAATCGATATCGATTAGTATTAACTAACATTTCTGGCAGGAAAAAAAACTCAGGAATTAATTCTTTAACATCAGATGTATCACGCTGGCAATTTTTCCAACTGAGGGCTATAGAACTAAAAAGTCGATTGGGATGATCAAATTTGCCACCTTGTAATGCTAAGAACATTGTAGTCATTGGCTCCTAAAAGTAAAGAGTGAATATGTAATTATTATAAAGGGTTTACAGTAAAAGAGATTAGTAATTGTTAAAACTTACTAGACGAATCAACCAATTGAGAACAAATGCTGCGGTACTGTAATGAGTTCCATAGTGAAAAGGTGGAATGCTTTCATGCTCCCAGGAATTATAACGCTCTTCAAAATAAGCTCGACGACTTGGATTTAATGCACCGATTGGCTAAAAAGTACAATATTTATTAGACTAGTTTCTCTAAATAATATATTGATTAATTTTTGAAAGATTAGTTAATCATTTTATTATAATACATGTTATATAATAGGTATGTTTCTTAACATGGGTGCCGGCAGGGGATGTAAGGGGGTGCACTTGCACCCCCTCCCCTGTCATGAAAGAAAATATACAGAAAAAGATTAAAGATTGTGTAAGGGGTCGACACCCGGTTGACACGAATCTAGAGTAGGGGAAAATAACTTACACTAGTTAATATAAGGAGAAGATTTATTTTATGGAAAATTATCTTTAAATCAGATTATGACAAATGATAAATTTAGAATACAAGAATTATTTAGACAATTAATAAATTTAGAATACAAGAATTATTTAGACAATTAATAAATTTAGAATACAAGAATTATTTAGACAATTAATAAATTTAGAATACAAGAATTATTTAGACAATTAATAAATTTAGAATACAAGAATTATTTAGACAATTAATAAATTTAGAATAAAATTATTTAGACAATTCATAAATTTAGAATACAGAATTATCTGAACAATTCATAATTTTAGGAATACAAAAATTATTCAGGCAATTCATAAATTTAGAATACAAAAATTATTTAGACAATTCATAAATTTTAGAATACAAAAATTATTTTTTAAATTCTGTAACTTTAAATTGCTTAATCTAACAAACAAATAGTAACTTTGATCTCACTCCGCGATCTCAGCGCGATCGATTTATCACC
>JALMQS010000185.1:174275-301174 GCA_024734495.1 Forficula auricularia
GGCAACCGGCTAAAAATCTGATTCCTGCATAAAGTCTTAATTTCATAATAGTATCGTAAATTGGCTGATGGCTAGAAGGACCGAAAAGCAAAAAAAATGGATCATTAGGTGGAAATTCTAATTTCTTTTTAAAATGAAGAAGGATTTAACAAAAAATAATTTAATTCCATTACTTACTACAAATACTTGTTACCGAACGTTTCTTTTATAAGAAATATATAATAATATATTAGTAAATGAGAAAACCAATCGATTTGATTGAGGGAATAATGGAATTTAAATAATTATCGGAAAAGAGGGTTTTTTTATCTAATTAGATTTTTTTCCTCTTATTAAAAACAAGTTGGACGATGCTGCATCTCTTTTCTTTCGAACGGTATTAATATGTCATAAATGATAAAAAAATGGAGTTAGCAGCTTTACACTCTAAAGCAAACGATGTATATTTAATGCAATAATATTATAATAAGACGAAAACACTTACTATTAGATCCACTGACAACGAGTCCCAGTTCAGCAGATATAACCACCGCAGAAACTGGTTGTTCGTGGCCTGTGAGTGGCTCTTGGAGTAGGAGCTTCTCCTTCGCCCACGATGGTCTGAGTCCTGGCATTCCAATGCCGAGTAACATATGCAGTCAGCCGACCCCGAAGCAATATAGCAATCGCTCGTGATATTGCATTCTGACCGAAGAGAGCGAGGTGACCACACCGTAATGCCCAAATACAATTTGAACAATTTTGGCTAAAATTAGAGTAGACAACAAAACAAAACAATTAAACTAAAGAATGTAAATAATATGTAGAATACGTTTTTAGAGTCTTGGTAAAAAAAATGGAACCATTATAGTTTTACTTAATTTTCCGATGCCTCCCCCTGTCACAAACGTCTATAATATTAAAGCTACATTCTTGACATTTGTCATTAGTCCACACGTAGGAAGATCCAAAGATAGTTTATTTGTCAAAAAAAAAAACGAATATAAAAATAAGGCCCCTCAATGACAAAAATGTTATTGAAAAAATTTACCTCGCCCCATCAAGTGGGGAGGGGGGAGTATTAACTAATAATCTTTTAAAATCCTATTAAAGATATCATGTAATATTTTGACGCTCCTCTCACAATCTAAGAGCCTACAAAGTTGTTTCACAAAGAATCAGACCCCACATATATCTTAAATGCGCCGAGTCAGGCTCGCACTTTTCGCTTTTGTTTAGTTAGTTGCATTTTTTATAAAAATATGGTATATTTTATCTTTTATTGTTTGATTTGACTGTTATGCTATGCTATGTATCGATCTGCGTCTATGGCAAACTAATAAATCAATTTGGGTAATTTTCATTTATCTTGTGATTGTTTCTTGCAAGAACTTTAAAGATAAGGAATTTATCCTGGTTTTTTGAAAATGAACGTTTTGAATTCAATAAAAAGAGCAAATCTATCTTCCATAAAATTAATAAATCTTTTATTTTCTTCCATCAACAGGTTGAAGTATTTACTGGTTATAACACGTAACACGAGATCCTTTTGTACCAAATTAAAATAAAAGGTGTGAACAGTAAAAACAATTTTTTACAGATAAGCCTGAGCAAAAACGTATTCTATGTTAAAACAATTATATTTGGTTGCTTACCAGTTTCGGTGCTGAAAACTCGAAAACTATTATCCCAGAATCCACAAGCTACCAAAAAGCGACTATCGACAGTAGTAACAAAACAGTTGGATCGTATACGAAGCTTTTGGCTGAAATTGTCGCCCAGATGACGACGAAGAGCAGGATTGCTGCTATTACTAGTTTGTGCTAAATGAATAAAAATTTAAATATTAGTAATGCAAGAGTTGTGACATTTGATAAGCAAAAACTCACAGAGAACAGGATCCATTGAAAGTGGTAAATTAGCGGTGGGGGTTTGAGGCGTTTCGGCATAACTAGGAGATTGAACTGAAGCTGTAAAATAAAAATAATCTAGTTTTAGTTCCAAGTTTCGTTCATTTTGGTATCATAGTAATGAATGATTAATCAAATCAAAATACCTGCGTAACTGGTATTCCATCTATTGAGCGCAAATTGCTGGTTCGCTGTTACAGTGACTACACTGGGGAGAGGAAGCTGAGGGTAGGTGTTAGCAGATATGTGACAAATAGGCGAATTCGACACGAATTTCATCGTCATGCACATCCTCAGGAATGCTTGAAAACATCATTGGACTCTGTAAAGTAGAAATGTAATATATTTATTATAATACCACTTTTTTATTAATTCCATTAAGAAATACATACGAGATGCATTGCCAGCTTCGAGGAGGATGAGGCTCCATCAAAAGTTGAGAAGGTGTCTGGCCAAAGTTTCTTATTTGATTTTCGATTGCCTAAATAATACAAAAATCATTTAAAAATATAATAAAAAGAGATTTATTTATTAATTTACTATATGTGACATGCTGAACTACCATATATAGTGCATGAAAAGTGTTTTTTGCACGCTTTATATTAGTTTCATCTGTATCTATGTATCAATGTGACTTTTGTTCTGTTAAATTCCGCAAACATTTCTCTATAAAAATAATTGTTTACCTACACAATTTAAATCAATTGAGAAAAAATCTCATGTTAAATTTGAAAATAATAACGAAAAATTCTATGATGCATTTATCGATAAATTTTGAGAGCGAATAAAATAAAATTAAAAAATGAAGGTCTATTTTTGGACAGCATCCCCTAGCTGAAAAATTAAATTCACCGCCCGCCACTGATAAATATATTATCCATGTAATTACTTTACCATACAGGGTATGGGTCAAATATTGTAATCGTACATGGAAGTTCTTTTTAGAAATATCTCAAAAGCAGTTCAAAATATTTTGATAAAAAAATAAGCAAAACCATGGCACAAAAAAGCGCATAAAATTCATATCGAAAAAATTATATTTTATGAGATATTAGTTATTTTGTTAAAATCTCTGTTAGTATGTTAGTTAACACGTTACCAAATTTTGTGCTCTAGCTAAAAAACTAGTGGGAATATCAAAACGAAATTTCACTTCTGAAATTATATACAAATAATAAAAGTAAATACATTTCATTCTGTTAAATTCCCCGCAAACTTTTCTCTATAAAAATAATTAAGGCTAAAAGGTAAAAGCATAAATTATATTTTAAAAAACTAAAAAACACGCTTCTAAAAAGTACAAAATACTTAATCAAAAACCATGGGGCACTTTGTCGAAATTAATTAAAAGTACATGTTTCTGCGCCCCACACTTTTTGATTAAGAATTGCATTATTTTGTACTTTTTAGAAGCGTGTTTTTTTAGTTTTTAAAATATAATTTTTGCTTCGTATTTTTAAAATATCTCAAAATCGGCAAAAACTATTTTGATAAAAATTTAGTGATTTGATTACAATAAAATACATATAGTGAACATGAAAAAAATTTATATTAAAGAGATATTAATTATTTTGTCAAAACGTTTACTAGTGGAGTTTGGTAGAGTGCGGGTGTGTAGGTTACAAAATTTTGTGTAGCTCCAAAAACCAATTAAGGTATCAAAACGGAATTTTATAATTAATATTTTAGATTTAGATCAAAAACTCTTTAGATTTTGGTTGAAATCGGAGAGAAGGGGATTTTTTAAATATTTGAAACCTTTGTTCGATTTGGACCGAATTATACGCGGTTAGCTTTTATAAGGCCTTAGGGAACTATCAATGCAAAAGGCAGCTTCCTAAAATTAAGGAGAGGGGAAGGTGTAAAAAACAACTTGTTTACTTCATAAGTTTATATTCGATTTCCACGAATTATGAATTACTATATGATTTATGATGCAATATTGTCCAAAGAACAAGAAATTGCAAATAATATAAATTTTGAGAGCCACTTTTTTGTTAAAACTTTTTAGATTTGAAGATATCCAGAATTTTCCAAGACGGGACATGATCCGACCTTATTGCGGCACGGGTTACCGTTGTTCAATTAGATGAAACTTTGTTTGAATTGTATCAATGGTCAGCACCAAATTTCGAAAAGTGGTTTCTTGTGATCACATAATGAGAATGATTCACTTTTACGCCTATCTTTGACGATCGATTGTGGCTAAACTGATTTTAACTGCAGTAGGTTATTCAACGCGAAATTCTATGCTCTTTCATTTTGGTAAGAGTAAAATTTTCCGTAGGACCCAAGGTTTTCGAGTTATAAGGAAAAATCTGAAAAAAGTCCCAAATTTTCGTGGTGGCAAACCTTAAGATTGCATCGTAGGAAGTTCAAATTTCACACACATGATTACACTTATAGGTGGAAACTTTTCCGCATACAACCTAATAAATTGATATATGTACAATTTGTTTGTTTATCCAAAAGAAATGAAATTATTTATTTATAAAATAAAAAATATTTAATGGTAATATTTTTTTTGTAAATTAGTTATATGTTTTGTCTCATAGGCAGGGGAACCTGCGGCCTCTGTACGTTTCTTGTGGCCTTTAAAAAAGTATCTTGCATTTTCATAAAAGTTGCATTTATAGAGAATCAGCTTATGTGGCCTCCTTGATTACTGCCTAATTTAAATATGGCATCCAATGGTAAAGAGTTCCCTTCCCCACCTATAGTTTGTCTCAATTAAAATTATTTATTTATGTTTATTAATTTATAAAAACCACGATTTGATTGACTTAGAAGAGACAAATTGGAGACCGCCCCGGCCGGCAAAAGATCTAGGTACGCCACTGATGAGATGGCCATATCTCATATTTTTTTAATTAAAAAATTAGAACTGTTTTTTATTGTTTGTATTTATTTTATCAAAATTTAATTTACTAATTATTTATAATGAAAAAATTAAAAATTTGTAAAAGATAAGAAAAAATAATAGCCTTTTACCTCTTTCACGGGATCTGTAATTGTATCCATATCTACGCTTCCTTCATAAGTCAAATAATAAGAGACATTCGTTGCACGAACTGCCTCAGGTCCTATAACAATAAGATGATATAAAATGAATGTCATCGGGAAAGTGCATTCATCATGCATTACTACTTACCTCTTTGTTTATAACCAAAAATAAGGTCAATCCATTGATGGAGTTGGCAAGAAACAAATTCGGATTCCAAAGCCTGTGGAAAAACAAGACAAAACAATTTTATATTTTATTTAAATAAACTAATTTCTGTAAAGATTTAAGTATATTTTTTGAGTAGGTAGTTATCTTTTTTTGAAGAAAGTTGGAATTTTTCAAAAATCAACCCAGGTTAGGTAAATACCCATTATAATAGTAAGAAATGAATTTAATTTTATTTAGGAACGAATCTAAGATTTTAGTAGAAATAACGCTTGCCCGGCAAGCTAGTTAACGCTTGGGTTCGATTCCTGAGATAATGAAAACCCTCTGATATGCAATGTAAAAATATTTCTACTAAAATCTTAGATTCGTTCTTAAATAAAATTAAATTCATTTCTTAATATTATAATGGGTATATACCTAACCTGGGTTGATTTTTGAAAAATTCCATCTTTCTTCAAAAAAAGATACTTAAATCTTTATATCAATTTTTTTCAGTTTAGCCTGATTTTTTTGCTTTTCCCTTCTAGTTGAAGGAGAAATATCTTTGGTTTCATTTCTTATATCGTCGCCTCAGAGTGTAAACCTGCTAACTCATAACAATGAAATTTTACAGGGAAGAAAAAACAAACAAAATTTAATATTGTTGTTATGGAAAGAAACAATTTTTCACATTTTTTTCCCAACTTATGATCGTAATTTTAAGTAGCAGTTTTACTTGGACGATACTGCATCTCTTTTTCTTTCGAACGGTATTAATATCTCATATATGACAAAAAATGGAGTTAGCAGCTTTACACTCTAAGCAGACGAAATATGTTGCATATCAAGAGAATTTGTCTTAAGGGGTTTGGCTAACGGCCCGGCAAGCTAGTTGGTTAGTTTTATTTTGCCGAGAGTAGCAGAGTTGTTGATTCACAAAGAGAAACAAAGAGGTTGTCTTCTGCATGATGCAAATAAACATACACACATATATATCGAAATGAAGTTGTCCTCTGTTTGATGCAAATAATCATACACACATATATATATCGTAATGATATACATATATGTGTGTATGTTTATTTGCATCAAGCGAAATTTAACCTCTTGTTTCTCTTTGTGAAGCTAGTTGGTGGGTTCGATTCATGAGGGGACGAAGCCCTCTGATATGCAATGTAAAAAATATTTCTAAAATCTTAGATTCGTTCCTAAATAAAATTAAATTCATTTCTTAGACTAATTTAATTTGATACATTTTTGAATAATTTAAGAACATAGAAATCAAAATTAAATAATGAAATAACAAAATGCCAACTGACCATTCGATTAATTCGTACAAATTCTTCAGGTGAAAAGAGGCCCAAGGCGGTAATTCAACATCTCCAACGAGCGATCCATCCTCTTGGGTTCCTAATCGATATCGATTAGTATTAACTAACATTTCTGGCAGGAAAAAAAACTCAGGAATTAATTCTTTAACATCAGATGTATCACGCTGGCAATTTTTCCAACTGAGGGCTATAGAACTAAAAAGTCTATTGGGATGATCAAATTTGCCACCTTGTAATGCTAAGAACATTGTAGTCATTGGCTCTAAAAGTAAAGTGAATATGTAATTATTATAAAGGGTATACAGTAAAAGAGATTAGTAATTGTTAAAACTTACTAGACGAATCAACCAATTGAGAACAAATGCTGCGGTACTGTAATGAGTTCCATAGTGAAAAGGTGGAGACCTTTCATGCTCCCAGGAATTATAACGCTCTTCAAAATAAGCTCGACGACTTGGATTTAATGCACCGATTGGCTAAAAAGTACAATATTTATTAGACTAGTTTCTCTAAATAATATATTGATTAATTTTTGAAAGATTGTTTAAACATTTTATTATAATACATGTTATATAATAGGTATGTTTCTTAACATGGGCGCCGGCAGGATGTAAGGGGGTGCTCTTGCACCTCCCCTGTCATGAAAGAAAATATACAGAAAAAGATTAAAGATTGATTTGAATTTGACATGGTGAATGCCGAGATTTGGGTCCAGGTTTTTAAGGGCCAATTTCGTTGTCAAAAGGGAGGAAACGTTAGGAAGTCAGGAAGAACCCGGCCGGATGGCCAATCAGATGAAAGTGGCCGTGGCACAAGTGCCGCTTATTTCAAAACTCAATTGAATTATCACTCTATTTTATGCTAGCTACAAGGGCCGCCTTCGGCGGCCCTCTTGCTAGCCAGAGAGCTACTCCCCTCGACCCCCCCTCACCCCCATACTATGCACCGGCGCCCCACATTACCACCCCGACACTGCACCTCTCCGCTACGCCCCCTGGATCCCCACCCCGTACGACCCCGCGCACCACCCCGCTACGCTCCCTGGACCGGCCCACTCACCACACCCCCGCCATACTCCCTGTACCCCTAACCCCAATTTCTTTTAAACAAAAGTTGTCAGAAATCACATCCCCTACAACTTTGCTCATTACAAAATTTCCCGTAGAGTTGATAGTTTAGGAGTTATTTGATAATTTCCATTAGTTCGCCCCCCCAAACCCCCTATTGGGGTCAAAATATCAAAACGTTATTTAGCAATAAATGTAAGTTAGAAGTCATCTGAACCAAATATGAAATTTCATAATAATAACTTATGCCGTTTTTACGTGAATCGTGAGCAACTTTTCGCGGAAACCATGTAAACATACTACACACACACAGACAGAGATTTTGTTGAGGGTGTTTTCGTTCATGACTATGCTTGAAACGTGAGTAACGAAAATTTGGCGTGATTTGGGCCAATGTACAGACAAAACGTTAATTTTATAATATAGATTTTAACTTGACATTTTTGAGTAAAAGGCGTAAAATCAAGATGTATAATATATATTATACTAACTGCAAGGCCCGCCTTCGGCGGTCCTCTTGCTAGCCAGGAGGCACGTCCCCTGGACCCCCAACCCACGAACCCCACTCCCCCCACCCCCGAACCCCACCCAGCACCTCCCGCCCCTCGCGCACCCGTGCACAACCACCGCCCCCCGCACCACCCCACTACGCCTCTGGACCCTCACCTGAACCCCCACTCCACCCTGCACCACCCCACCCCACCATCGCCCGGACCCTACCACCGCGCCCTCCACCCCACTACGCCTCTGGACCCTCACCTGATCCCACCTCATTATGCCTCTGGACCTTCATTTCTAGCCTTCTAGTGACCCATAGATTCTATATAGGTACATAATTTGGTTAAGTTGGCTATTAAGGGTAAGAATTTTCATTCCCCCCCTTGGGTGGCTAGTTTTTTCATTTCTAGCCTTCTAGTGACCCACAGTTATGTATATAAAATTTGGTTGAGTTTGGTCCAAAAGCAAGAATTTTCATATTTTGACCCCCCCCCCCCTTTTTGGGTGGTTTTTTTGGGGGAATTTTTTTAAACAAAAGTTGTCAGAAATCACATCCCTTACAACTTTGTTCATTTTAAAATTTGCCGTAGAGTTAATAGTTTAGGAGTTATTTGATAATTTTCATTCGTGCGCCCCCCCCAAACCCCCTTTTGGGGGTCAAAATATCAAAACGTTATATAGCTAAAAACGTAAGTTAGAAGACATCTTATGTAAATATGAAATTTCATAATAATCTCTTCAGCCGTTTTTACGTGAATCGTAAGCAACTTTTCGGAAACGACGGAAACAGACATATATACATACATACAGACAGACAGGAATTTTGTTGAGGGTGTTTTCGTTCATAACTTTGCTTGAAACGCGTGCAACCAAAATTTGGCGTGATTTGGAGCAATGTACAGACAAAACCTTAATTTTATATATATAGATTTTAATCTTATATATATATTCTAGCTTATAACTAATTTATAATTTGAAAGTTTATATTGGGAAAATAAGGACAAGTTTTTTATGTGTGACTTTTTTATTTATCCACCAACGTTTCGTCGACTTTGCCGACTTCTTCAGGGCTTCAAATAGTCATGTCACACATTCGTCTAAATTTTCTTATTACCTTCGTTACCATTGAAGGCCATCAGAATTCAATTTTCAAAAGATATTTGGCACATTCACAAAAAACACAATTTTTCTCTTTATAATAACAACCTTATCAATACAAAACAGAACAGAAAGTGATTCCTATCAATGACGGATTTGCGCACAGTCGCGGGCCTTGGTTCTCTTAAAACTTAAATCGAAATCTCAGGTCTCAAAAAAATAATGAAATAAATAAAAAAAAACGAGATTTCAACATAAGTTAATATATGTATGAGAGAACTGCGCAACCAAGATTATTGAAAGTGAACACTAATTCATTCTTATTTTTCATTGACTAGGAGATAATGAACTATTGTAAAAATGTTTTTCAGGATTTAACTGTAAATAATGAGCTGGTATAAAAATACAATAAAAATTTCCATTTTAAGATTCTCTCCTCGGAATATTTTTAAAGCAGACACCGATATAGTAAAAACAAGAATGCATACTGTAAAATGGTATCAAAAATATTCATTTATTTGAAATAAAAGTCTATTGCGCCAAGCCTTCTTTCATCTGATTAGCTGAGTGCTTCCTGACTTCTCGATGTCAAAAGGATTCCCCCACTCTACCCACCTCTTCCAACCCCTATTTTAGTTATTTGACCGCTCCCAGGGCGCAGCACTAACTGAATATTTAACCGGGGATTTTTAAAATAATTTGACTCCGTCTAATCGGGTTTTAATTAAAAGTGCAGTAGATCAATATTAATATTATAATAATATAATAAATATTATAAATATTAATATTATTTACAATATTTTTATTAAATCCAACCAAATACTGTATATACAGTATTTGATCAAACGACGTAATAGAACCGAACCGCCGAAATTTGAATATGTGCAAGCGCAGTGTGTTTCGGGTTCCTATTTTTTTTTTTCTAATCAGCGTTGAGCCGATATATCACCATTCGGACCCAAATCTTGACTTGGCCCTAGTAATTCTACCAATGTATCAATTCAACTAATAAATGGACTTCAGGAGTTGAGGGATTCCCTCTAGACTTTTAAACTTTTCTTTGTTTTCTAATTGCATCGGGATCAATATTCAAATATTTTTAGTAAATCTTTGTTAAAATTAGCGAGAAATAATAAAAAACAAGTTTTGCACTTGATTTATAATTATATTTATAAAAACATAAAATTATCACACATATTACAATAGAAATATAATTTTTTAATAATCGATTTTTTTAATTTAACGGATGCTAAAAGAAGAATTTATGGAAATTGGTCATGAGGGGTAATAGTCAAGCACCAGTGCTTTATTTCTTTAGCCCAACTCAATAGAAAAAATTCGGGGGGGGGTACCCACCGAGGGGTAAGAGGGTATAGATAAACTCAGGCTTGTATTTTTCAGCGGGGGGGGGGGGGATTCTAACTACTACTTCTCAATACGACACTTTGCCTAACTGCATACTTAAGTGGCGACAAATATATTATCATTTTAAAAATAAAATAAAAGTTTAAAAATAGTAGTTAAATTAAAACAACATATAGATAATATGAATAATACCGTGTTTGAATAGGTGTGATTTCATTTTTGATATATCAACACTTGGTAATGACTCAAAAATTAGATCCGATACTTATATTTAAAAATTTTAAAAATTAACTTTCAAGTCATTTATTAAAAAAAAAAAAAATACGTAGGAATATTGATTATAACAAAAAATATAAGTATATATTAAATTTATTTTAATAATTAATGTTAAGTTAATTTAGTTATGTAGGTATATTATAAAATAGTAGTTAATAAATAAGGAAATTACTGACCTTGCTCAAATCTCGATAATTACTTGGTAGACTCAAATCGAGTTCTTTAGAATCGTAGTTTGTTAAAACCCACGGAAATACTGGATACTGATTTAAATCATTATATGTTCTCCCTGAAAATATATTACTAGTATAAGATATCAAAAATAGAACATTTTAAAATAAAATCTTAAATATATAGTATATCAAAAGGTTTTCCTAGTTTCCTTTGAATTCGCCGACAGAATACACTAAAAAAAAATTTACGAGCATCGAACTGAGAATCTTAAGATGTGCCGATTGAAGTCTTAATTATCCAAAAACTCAGAGAAAGAGAGAGAGTCGATAAAGAAACTGGCAAATACTTAACATCCCCAATTTATAGCTAATGTCTTTTCCACACTTTTAAATAGGTAGTGAGAGATGGTCCGTTCCTGCTCTTAGGAAATGAATATTGTTCAAATTTAAAAAGAAAACTCACATAATAAAATTTAATTAATATTGTTTCATAGGGGAAATAATTACAAATTTTGGTAGAAATCAAAAAATAAGAGACCGATGAATAATATACTAGAATAATAAATGAATGAATACAACCCCAAAGATCATCTTATATGTTGATATTACCAAACAAAATACAGGGAAGGCAACAGGAAGATTTAATAAATATTGTTCGAATGATCTAACCAGAAAAGCATTAATTTACACACAATACTAGGTAGCTGGGTACATTTTTTACTAAGTATATTAAAATTCAATGGACTTTGATTCGTCAAGATCTGAAAAATCATTAGACGAATGCAAAATTTCCATTTAACCTGATTCTATGTTGTGTGTATAAACAAATACATTTGTGAGCAGTGGTTTTTTAGGGCTCTTTAAAAAAGAAATCCCTGTTAGTATCGGTACAATGGTTGTCCGTCTGTTAGAACCGTGCTTCCCAACCTTTTTCATGCCAAATCCCCCTAAATCTGAAAAAATAATCTGTGGACCCCCCCAAAAAAACATTCTAGTCTTCAAAATTTTTATTTAACATGTTTATATTTTATCACAAAGAATAGTTACTTACTTACAAATAAATAAAATAAGAAAAACTATACATAGCATGAAAAAGCATAAAAATGTACATAAATATTTGTACTTTCTACTGAAAATTTTTGCGGACCCCTGGTTGGAAAGCACTGTGTTAGAGGAATGTAACACGTAAACAAATAAGATACAAATATGAAATTTTTAATATTCATTTTCTCGCAAATTTTAAAATTTTAATCTAATGATTATTTTAGGGAGGGTTAAATTCTATGTGGGTTAAGAATAAACAATCTTTTTTTTAATATAGATTGTGAGGTATCTTTAAGAAGAATTCGGTTTAATTTTTTTGAAATTTATTTCGATTTACAATGACGCTGTGGGAAAGCTTCAAAGTGACCGTTTTTAGATGATGTTTATTGTTTATTCCTGTCGTCGTGTCGTTTAGAAACGGCTTAACTTGAAATTATGAAAAAATTCCATACCTTCACTCATTCTTTCGTTATAAACGATAAATAAGAACGAATTTGACTCACAAGTATTTTATGTTATAATAAAGGTAGAGAACACACGGTATGCGGTCAACTCACAAACTTGACCGGCTTTTTCTCCGTGTCTAATTCCAAAAACCACGAGAACGTAACATAGTAAACGAACTGTTTACAAGTCAAAACGTCTGTATTTCCAAAAATTAAAAGTGATTAGATTTTGGACTTATTAGTTTCAACCCGATCTTAAAATTTGTAGAATGAATATAAGTTTAAAATAAAAAATTATCAAAAAAATCGACGAATAGGTACATACAGTTTCAAAAACAAGATTCTTCTTTAAGTGCCATATTAGGCCTCCCTGACGTTTTGGCTCCCTCCACATATACATGTGGGGAGTGTGTTTAGCTGTTTTTACACAGATATACGGGACCTACTTTTTAACGCCGGTTCCGAACGGTTAGTTTGGAGAGGTCACTAAGCAATTATACTCTTGGTAGGTTACCATTGCTTTCTAAGAGGAGGCGACTGCAAATATCTGCCAAGACTCAGTCTCGAACCGGCCTACTTCGGGCCAGCGGCCCAACTCTAGCCACTGACCCACAGTCGCCTTAACAATATTAAAATTTTCAAACTCAAAAATCGCATATAAAAACACTTGAAATAATTTTTTTGTATTTTTTTTCTAAAAAGTGTGTAAAAAAACAAAAATTTCAAATTTTTTTTTTTGAATTTGTACCATTTTTTGAAGAAGTTATGAGCGAAAAACCGAAATTCAGTATCTTTTAAACCGGGGATCAAAAAGTTTTTTGATGGGTAGGTACTAAAAAATGTCAAAAAATGAAAGAAATCAAAAATTAAAATTTTTCAAACCGTTTGATTTGGCGTCGAATCCCCCACATACAGATTAATAGCTATATTCGTTTTGGAATTGGCGTGTGTGCCTTAAGTTGAGTCAAGTGCTCCATCTGGTGTCACTTTTTTCAGCTGGAGCACTTCAGGTGTGCCTTAGATTGGTGCACTCTAAAACGAATATATTTAGAGCACATGGCTATATTCGAATAACGAAATTAAAATAAACTTATTATTTTTATTATAGTTGAATAAATAAGTGTCTGGTAGGTATACATATATAATAAGTTATTTATTATTATAATTTATTTATTTATATAATTTATTTATTTAATAATTATTTTAAATAAATAATATATTTACAAATAAATAGTGGATTCTTTTATGGAAAAAGAATTTTCCATTCGAAAATTACTTCTCGAAAGTGATTCTAATAGTGAATCTTCATCAAGCTCAGATGATGATACTGAAATTATTGCAAAAATGCTATTAATTATAGCAAGAAAAGAAAAAAAAAATGCTATAATGCACTATAGTGAGTTTATTGCCATTCATTACAACGATGAAGAATTCTTTCTTCTATGTCTATCCAAATTTAATTCAAGTAGAAGACACTGTTTAATTATTCCCTTTATTATTATTATTATTATTATTATTATATAAATAAATACAAATCTTTTATAAAAATCAATCTATAAACACATTTTTATAAGATGTATGAATATTGTTTTTTATAAAAGATTTACATTTATTTATATATCACAACATTATAATATAATTATAATAGAATATGTTTTTTTTTTATTATTAAAGGAGACAATAAAAAATGGTGTCACCTCGGGGGGGATAGAGACAAATTTAATAAAAAATAATTAGTATCGTAAATTGGCTTATGGCTAGAAAGATCGAAAAGGAAAAAAAAATGTCTCTTCTGGAAAAATAAATCTTCCACATTCCATTGTAAAACATCTGGTCACTTTACTTATATTGTATGTATAAATGAAAATAAAATTCAGAAGAGGGAAGAATCACATGAGAATTATGTTAAATTGAAAAGTTAAAAGATTTATTAATTTATAAATCAATCAAGTGAAACTATAAAAACTAGCATATAAAATTAAAACTAAATATTTTCCCAGTGTGATGGAGCCCGAGAGAGGCTGGTAGTAAAGTACTGGCGCCAAGGCATATGGCGCTGGCGTAAATCGTGCGAGGCTTTTTCGATTAACGCCTCTGTCCCTGCAGCTCTCCCGGTGTTCTTCTGGGTTCCATCTGGGATATTAATAGTGTTCTTTTGTGTGTGGCGAGTGGGTGAGTGTATTTAATAAGTGGGGATGCGGCGATTCGCTTGGACGATTCTAGCGAGACGACACGTGCAAATAAGTGAATCGAAACGAAACCTCTCGAAAAGAATTATGGTTGTAGAGTCATCATGCTGCTCTTGGCAAAATCAACACTGTTTGATTTAAGCTTGGGAAGTTCAGACATTAAGATGAGAAAAGAAATCTCTCCTCTAATAGGTATGAGATATTATCGAAATTCGAAGAACAAATAAATGACGGGTAAAATTAAGAAACACATTTTATTTAAAATAAGCATATTTGGTTCAAATGGGATTTTGTTCATCAGAAAAGTAACTTAGATACTTTTTATCATAAAATATAATGTTATCTGTCTTCATTGTTTAATAACAGATTTAAATATATGATTTATCTTAATTATTAAACAGGATGGGCCATAAAGATCCACAATAAATACCACATTTTGAAAAGATATAAAAAAATGAAAAAATTTAACTAGAAAAAAACTGAATATATTTTTGAAAAGAACATAAAATATTTTTTTTTTAATGTGTTTTAAACATTATATCAGACGAAAAAAGGGGGAGGGATCAAAAATGAAAATTCTAGCCCTTTCGAGCAAACTCAAACAAATTTTGTATACCTATATATTCTGTGGACCCCTAGAAGTCTTGAAATGCAAAAATTAACCACCTAAAATGGGGGGAGGGTCAAAAATGATAATTCTAGCATTTTTGACCAAACTATGTATACAAAATTTGGTTAATTTTTGCATTTCTAGCCTTCTGTAGCTCCACATATAAGAAATGTATAAGAAATTTGGTTGAGTTTGGTCGAAAGGGCTAGAATTTTCATTTTTGACCCCCCCCCCCCCCACCCTTTTTTTGTATGATAATGTTTAAAACACATTAAAAAACATTTATTGAAGGAGACAATAAAAGAGTGTGTCTTCTGCTGGAACTTATAGATAGATTTTCGAAATATGTTGTTTATATATTTTTTGAAAATATATATTAAAAATATAAAATTGTTGTGTTAAATTTATATAAAGTTTTTCTATATATTCTTAAAATATAATTATTTTTATGTTGCTCTAGTATAAACTTTATATAAATTTAACACAAAAATTTTATATTTTTAATATATTTATTTATATTTTCAAAAAATATATAAAAAACATATTTCGAAAATCTATTTATTTCCATACGGGATAAAAGTTCAATTTGCTAAAAGATAGATTCAATCATCGGTATCGTGAAAAAAATATCATGAGATTATTTTGTACTGATTCCAAGGTGCTATTGATGATATTACATTCCAAAGTGGGTGAATATAACTCTTCTGACATGTAATAAAATCATGCATAACAGAGTAATATATATTATAATCTCTAGATTTTTATTCAAATTAGTTTTTATAAATATTTAAGATTAAAATTGCATTTACTCGTATTCATTTTACAATGCTTGATTAGAATAAGTAGAGAAAGCAAAAAGAAAGAGAGTTTCTTTTTTTGGTTAGAGTTTATAATATAGGAAATAGAATAGATTTAATTGTATATAGCAAGAGGTTTGAAAACAAGCTTAGATGATGAAATAAATCTTTCAATTGGATAGTTATATGATTTTCCTTTTAATTATTAGGTGCTTGTACAATATTGCAGGGTCCAAAGTTCACTTCCCACCACGACCCTATGCTCCCTTGAGCCCATTCGACTGGAATTGTGAACCCCGCCAAGCCAAAATCAACGATTTCCAGCAAGGACTCGCGCCGTTGAAGACACTCTAGTGAAATCCGGCGCACCCACGCGTCTTCCAGGTGAGCTATTTTCCATTCTTTTTTAAATTTTCTTTATTCTACCTATTTTTTATTTATGTATTTATATCAGAGTTTAAAAAATAAATTATCTCAATATTAATATTTCAGATTATGAATGATATATTTCCAAAGCATTCTATACTACCTAATTATACCCGTAAAGAATATCACAATAGACAAATAAAAAAAAAAAAAAATTGACACGTTCTGATGTGGCCATTCACTTGACTTTATCATACACTTCTGGTTGAGTTTGGTACAAGGGCCTAGATTTTAATTTTTTTGACAATACAACACCCCCCCCCCCATTTTGGGCGGTTAGTTTTTGAATTTTTAGACTTCTGGGGGCCCACTGATTGTATAGGTACAAAATTTCTCGAAAAATATTTTTTTTTCGATGTTCACTTATTAGGGCTTTTTTGTAGAAAAAAAAATGCCATGGTTTTGCCCAATTTTTTGAATCAAAATAGTTTCAGCCGTTTTTGAGATATTTCGAAAAAAATAAGCAAAAAACCACTTTGTTCATTCACGATTACAATACTTGACCATACCTAAAAAAATAAAACAACAAATGACAAATTTCATTAAACATAATTTGGCAAAGTATAAGTGTCCCTTAGCGTATTTTAGAAATTGTATAATATAAAAATAATATAAAAAAGATTAGTTATTTGGATTTAGAATTTGTTTTATATAATAATACAAAAATGTGGAAATCGTAACTCTCTACAAATTGACTCGCGACTCATATTTAGGCAACGTTGTTATAAATGAGTCGAAAACAACTGATTTATGAAAGAAATAACAAGAGGAAACTAATTATGTTTTTTTATATCTATTTTTAAGATATTAGTAGAGTGAGATCTCTTGAGGAAGCTATAAGCCTAAGAAGTCTGCACCATTAGTCTTAATTAGAAAGACTTGGCAAGGGGCGGAAATGACATTGGAAGGAGAAGAAACGAGACTGTGTCACTTTGGGGGCGGAATTAATCATATATTTTTTTTAATAAATTGGAAGAAAATGTGAAAATTTCAATTCAAAATTCGGTACGGTCTCTCCAAATTTTGCAAATCGAAGGGTAATGAGCAAACAGAAAGTAGCCTTCCTGGGATAAATTTAAATATATCTAAATAAACTATTAAAAATGTATTTCTTGAAACATCTGTTTTTTGTTTGTTTGTTTGTTTAGGTCTCTTCCAAATGGGATTAGTTATAATTACTATTTTGATGTTACAAGCATTTTGTGTGTCAACACCAGAATGAGCTTTTGACGACATTTTATTATTGAGTTTTCGTGATTATTGCAAAATAGAAATACACACATGATTAAAAATGGGGTTCTCTCCTTTTCAGACATTTTTAAACACATACAGTCAAAATCGTGTGAATTGAATATATTTATTGACTTGCCTGAATGCTGACTGAGCTTAGGTACTGAGCATTAAGGTAGTTGTTTCACCATATGGGTTTTCTTAGGATTTTTTTGAAATTTAGACAGTTTATTATTACTTACTTCTGCATCGATTGGTGGCAAAACTAAATTTATGAACAATATTGTAGTTCCGGAGATATTAAATTTCAAAGATAGAGATTTTCAGACTCTTATACATTGCACTATACGGGATATCGGAAAGTTTACATACATATTTAATTATAATTAAGAAACTCCTATTACCATTTTAATAAAAAACTAAACCAACATTAAACAATAACTAATACCTATATATTTTTAAGAAAATTTTAATTCATAGTTACAACACAGTTTCTGAGATTATAATAAATAAATAAATAATGAAAAATGTATAATGAAAAATTTACACTAAAAATAAGCTGGCAACAATGCATATATTTAACCTAAAAAGTGAGTTTACTTTAGTAATTTTTTTGACGATTTTCGCTTCAGCTATTGTCGCAACAGCTTTCAATCGCTTATTAAGAACTTTTTGTTTTATAAATCTCCCTTTATAATGTACTTTATCTGACATTTCTATGATAAAATAAATACAAGCTCGGACAGTGTTGCCATATTTGTCAAAGGAGCACGGGATTGGCTAGTAGTGGTACATAAACAGCAAAAAGTTTTGGGCTTATGAATTATGAATCCTTATTGTCTGTTCTATATACTCTAACATTAACTTTTTGCTAGTATTGTCGCGAAACAACTACCTTAAATATTAAATGACTTGTGAATGTCAAAAGATAAATTATAACTTATCTCACTAGCCCCCTATAATTTATACTAAATATTATATTTATTATTGTTGTTTTAATGATTTTGACGACCATCATTTCCGAAAACAGCATATTTCTTATCGAAATATATATTTTCATCAGGTTCAAAAACAGCAGTCGAAAAATCGCTTTTTCAATAAATAAATAATTATACATATTTTTACTTTTTTAGTCTAAAAGAAAAAAATACTCTACAATGAAAAAAAAAATAGTAATGCAAAACGTAATTAAAATTTGAATTTTTATTTAAATCACACATAATTAATTATAATTATTTATTGAACAAAATAATACAATATAACTACGACGTTTCGATCAACTTATTCTCAAGTATGAGCATCCACTCCGATTCAAACTTTAATCAAATTAATCACAAAAATAAAAGCTTCAACCGTTCCATTACTAACAAAACATAATTTTACGTAAAATGAAAAAAATTTCGACAAACCAAGATAATAAGAATGCTGACTCCAAAAATTTCTATTCTTGTTTAATTCCTGTTTCAGCTCATGAGGATGATAATGTTTTGCTGAGGCCTCACTCACTGTCCTTTTCGCTTTGAGTTCCAACTCTAATTAGCATCGAAATGATTAATGAAATTGATTAATGGCGCAGTTTTATTCATTTTCTATGAAGTTGTCTTTATTTTATAATATCTTTCCATATCAGAAATAAAGTAAAAAGAAATGGACAATCATAAAGATCGATTGATGCTTTTTTTCGAATTTTAGCAAATACTTAAATTAGATGCTTTCTAAAAAGCAATATCGAAATTTTAGAGAATCTCTATGCTATGATTATTGGCAGTGAAGAAAATAATAAGTAATATGAAAAAAAAACTATCATTTTTTAGATGATTTCTCTTTACGTGGATATGAAATAAAATTTTCATTACCGACGCCATAAATAATTATTCAATTGATGTGATAATAAAACACAAAAGTTGTCATATAAAAATATTTAATTTAATTAAATTAATTTAATTATAAAAATATTTATATTGACGTTTGAATTACTTTAAATATAAAATAAAACACGTCAACTTTGCACTGAAATATCGCTTAAAATGTTTAACGTAATAGGCTACAGAAAAAAGAGATATTTATTTTCGGATCCCTGAATTCCGGTCAAAAATGTGAAATAAGGTAGAAAATTAGCAGAGACTCTATCATTAATTATTTTACTTGCCTTAGAATTACTATTGGCGTCTCTGGAAATGCACATTTGGAAGTCATATAAGTCAAATCTATAATATTGAATTTAAGACAATACCTATATTATAATTTCGACTTTCAATTTTGAATTCTTATTGGAAATATTCATTAGTGATCTTTTATAGTTAGAGTATAAGTTTTCAAGAACAATTTATGCTTTGGAATCTTTATAGCAGAAAAAGAGCTGTAAAAACCATTGGTCTATGAGTCTGTGCATTTAGTCACAATGCAAAAATGCTAATTTTCAGAAGCTTGAGATGTAAAACTTGGTTGGTTATCAGCTTGAGGTATCATAGCAAGGTTTCGTTCAAAAGTTTTGGTCTGAAAAACGATTATACACGTCATGATTGATATAACGGATATTATTTCATTTTTGAAGTGAAAACTTCTTTAGGCTCGTTTGGGCACTTTTGGGATGGGGAAAAAGCAGTGAACTCGCGTGACCGTCACGCTTGCTTAAGACAGCAGAACGCTGGCCATGGAAGTCGGAATCTGCTAAAACAATTCACCTGCCATTTTTTTTTTTTTATATTTAGTGTTAATACTTATTATTAGAGAAATTTGTTTTGATCATATACAGTTATGAGTCCCTTAAGTGCTTTGACATTAAAATTTAAAAAAATTCAAAAAGTAGAGTTAATCGATTGCGCAAGTGAAGCATTCATATAATGCAAACCAAGATCTAAAATTTAAAATGGCCTTCTTTCTTTTAGTTTTTAAATTTAAATAATGAGGCGGTAAGACAGCCTCATTGATTTCTTCTTAAGAATCAACAACTCTGCTACTCTCAGTATGATAAAACCCTTTCAAAATAAAAATCCGGATTGAGAAAAAGAAATAGTTTCAATCAAATTAATTGCAGTATCAAAAATTAAAATTTCATAATTTGTAAATTAAAAAAAAATAAAATAATAAACACTATTATTTCATAGTTTTTAAGTTTAGCCTTTTTAAATTTTTTTAATCAGCCTCTTTCAAAAGCAAAATGGAAAAAAAAATTACTTAATGAATTACTTTAAATTATTTTATTTTAATGTTGGTTTGTTTTTAAGTGAAAGCTATGTAGTGTATACTAAACACGCAAGAATATGTTTATTTGTTGTTCCAATTATAATTATTAAGTCTTTCATCAAAATAATTTTGAATAAACTACAACAAAAAATCAATTAGAGGGATCTTTAAGCATTTTATGTGATGTAATTAATAAGTAATCGTAAATTTTCAATTGTTTTAAATTTGTATGAGAAATCGACTCGAGACGTGCTCTGACTTTTAAAGGGTTAATTGGTGCCTCTCTAGGATATATTTGAATAGGTCTAATGTGGTTGAGCACTTACAATATTAATAGGCTTGTTTAATTGAACATTTATCTGCTATCGGCTTATTTGAAAGGAGCTCTGCCGTGTGCTTGTGTTGGTCCAGGGAAATATCTATCTCTCGTGAGTGTGCTCCGAGGAGGATTAATAAATTCCACTGTATGTTTTTACATGGGCCGCCAGTGCAATTAATCATGAGATCCCTGGGGCCCTCGCCTCGGACCCGTAACTTACGAGCCGCCGCCTTCGCCATTCACGATTGTTTTTTCCTCCAATAACATGCTCTGTCTAACATTTCCACAATGAGTATTTAAATTCCCTGTCAAATTACAATCGATTCTCTTCGTCCGGTGTTTGACGACTTTTTGTCAATCGACACGTTGCGTGATATAATATATTAAATAAATAGATAAATAAAAACAAAAAACAAAACAAAAACAGTACAGTAGAGTTAATTAATTTATTTAACTTTCCTGAAATAAATTTTTCAAGTGCTAACAAAAAAGAAAAAACATTCAATCTAAGAGCAGTAAACATCAATTATAATTAATTAATGCAAAAGAAGCTCTTTCAAGATATATACACCATATTTTCGGTTATCCACTTTTTTTTGTAATTATTTTTTTTTTCGGATGCCACTTTAGCATAATATGTTCCAATGAAATAAATCAAAAATTCCCTCTAAAGCCTCAATGTTAGTGTTAGTGTTTTTTTTCATCATAGGCCCTACGAGGAGCGCTTGATGAAGTCATGATTTAAAAAATAAAACAATAAATTAACAAATAAACAGAATAAAATACACAAATAAATAAATAAAACAAATAAACAAATAAAACAAATATACAAAGTAATCCTGCCGAGTATATGTCAGAAATCAAGTCCAGGCATGATCGTCGTCTAAAAACTCGCCAATCAGATAGTATTCCTTTTTTAGTTGTGTGCGCTTAATGGAGGATTTAAATTTATTTAGAGCTAGAATAGAAATTTCCTCCGGAATTTTGTTGTGAAAGCGCACACCTTGACCCATGAATGAAGCGTTTACCTTTTGTAAACGAAACCTCGGGATGGCGAGTTTATTCTTGAATCTAGTATTGAATTCATGCCTGTCACTATTCTTTGCGAACTCAGTAATATTCTTCTGCACATATACTAAGCATTCGTAAATGTATTGGGATGCCACCGTCAGAATATTTATCTCCCTAAATTTTTCCCTAAGGGACATTTGTGGACCCAAATTATATATAGCTCTAATGGCTCTCTTTTGAATAATAAATATCGTGTCGATATCAAATTAAAATACCATATACGTACGCGTCACATACACGTCACACTCTGGAAGTGGCTATGGTATACTAAGCGAGCCGTATCGACATTCGTCAGTTGCCTAATTTTTTGACAGCGTAAGCCGCAGAAGCAAGCTTACCTGCCAGAGCCCCAATATGAGGACCCCATTACAACCTGGAGTCCAACGTCATGCCCAAAAACTCCGTATAATCCACATAATAAAGGGATTCCCCACCCAAAGTCAGATCAGCATCGACCCGTCCCACGCTCGACAATGAGAATCTAATGCATTTGGTCTTTTCTGTGTTAAGCAGCAAATTGTTAACCGTGAACCAATCCATAATCAACGAGAGAGTAGTGTTCACTTCGTCAAAGCTATTTTGATTTCTGTCAACTTTAAAAGTTATGTATCATCCGCAAACAGTACCATCTCCTCCGATTTACCAATAACATATGGAAGGTCATTTATATAAACCAAAAAGAAGAATGGTCCCAATATAGAGCCCTGTGGTACCCCCATCACCACTGGGGATCCTTCAGAATTAATTCCGACCTCTTGCTTACGGTCTGAGAGATAGGATGATAAAATCCCCTGAGTCGTACCGCGAACACCGTAATAGTTGAGTTTGAGCAGCAATGTGTCATGATCAACACAATCAATCGCCTTAGAAAGATCACAGAATTGCATCTCGCGAGTCCTCCTAGGCCCTCAGGATGTGCGTCATCAATCTCTCAATTGCGCGAAATGTGGGATTTGCAATCAACGTTCCTTTCAAGAGATGCGAACCGTATTCGAGACTTGGGCCTTGTAGAGAGCTGCAGGACCGAAAATTTGCCTTGCTGCAGATTTCACCAAAGAAAATATGTTTATTACACTAGAAGTCAGATGCGATTAAGAGGCCTAATATAAACATCCTATCAAGCATTTTCAGGGTATTTGAACTAAAGATGTCAGAGAAATTTTCATTTTCGCACCTTGAAATGACTATTAAAATACTTCAAATGTTACGCTTTAATATCATATAAAAATAACTTTTTAAACGGATGTAAAAAAAGAAATGATGTTTATACAAAAGCTACAAAAGAACCTTAAAAACTTCAAAAGAGCAAGTGTTCAGTTTAAGAAAGTTTTTTTAATGATAATTTTTAGTAGGTAGTCCAAGTGAATTTGTATCACTGTCTTGTCTTGGCTTGAATTCAATTTTATTTTTTCAATTAGTTTTCTAAACACTAAAACGAATATATAAATTTGTTGTTAAAAAAATAACTTATTTTATCAGATCACTTCCACTATTATTTATATTTTTCTTTTCTTTAGCCGAAAAGTAATCTTTTGCATTAAATATATATCATTATATTAGTTAACGTCGACATCAAAGAGAAAACGGCTGATGTAAAATGAAAATTCATTAATGTATATTTTACATTTTGTTTGCCAAGCCTTTTATTTATAGGACATGATGAAATATAAAATTGATTTTATCTTAAGCGCATTAAATTTTACACCCTCTCGAGTGTTCATAACTAATGGAGGTAAACAAGAAAAAAAAAGAAGTTTGGCCAATAATTTGGGCATGGGAGTGAAATTCGTGGGCCGTACGGGAGGAGTCGCTCGGTTTCGTTGCGTGTCCATGACCATTTGACCATGTCCATGTACCAGCAAACCAGCATGAGTTTGCATTTGGAGCCGGCGGGATCAAACGTGGCGTGGTTTGTATGAGCCTCACTTGCGCCACGCCAATTAAACGGACTCTGGTCACATAAAGCTGTCTAGTTACGAGGGTCCCGGGACCCCTACCGGCAGGACCCCACTGACATGATTTATCCATGGACTTTGAGCCGCCGCCGCGATTAATTACAAACGAACCGGCTCAGCTTGATCTGTCCAATTTAACTGAATCAAATCGATGGATAAATATTGAATTTTTAACATGGAATGTATACATATATTTAATCACAAACGATAAATCAATAATGATGAGCTTATATTCAGAACATCTTTTGTAGGAATTTAATTTCAGAGAAAAAATTCAAACTAATTACTCAGTGATCAGTTAATAGATGAGGCTGGACTTAATAGTTGATTTATTTATTAAGGGTAGTTAATGTCTTTAAAAGCCATAATGCTTATTTTATATTTTTTGCAACAGCATATCGATACAATCAATCATCAAAATCATTATTTTCGATCAGTCAAACTTTTTGCAACAAAACAATAAGGTCCCCATGAAAAATTTCCCAATCAATCAATTAAATTATTATTATTATCAATCAATTAAAATTATTACTTTTTCCTCACTTTATTAAAAAAAAGTGGGGGGGGGGGGGGAGCTGGAAAAAAAAGTATTCATCACAAAAATGCATCTAATAAAATTATTTTTCTTCACTCGAACTTTTTGCAACAAAACCATGAAAAAATCCCCAATTAATCAATTATATTATTATTATTAATATCAATAAATTGAAATTATTACTTTTTCCTCACTTTATTAAAAAAAAAGTATTCATCACAAAACTGCATCCAAGAATTCCACTCAAACTATTTTCTATAAAACATTTTGGACTCACTCGAAAAAATTCCACTATTACAACATTTCACTCAAATAATATTATTATTATATCATATTTCCAAACTCGTTTACAAATAATATTATTATTTTTCCTTCATTTAAACTTAAAAAGAAATCCCTCCCCCCTATGATAAATTTCTGGTTAAGCCATAAGACAGCAAAAAACCTCACACATCCAAGAGTTTTCAATAAACCATATGAATAGACTACATATTATGTTTAAAAACTAGGGCGTTTTTGAAAAAATTAACATTGCCATACAGACTATACTAACATACAGCGCATAAATACGGGGAATGTTCACAGAGTCTCGACCCCTTGTAAAACCCACTTTTTAAGTGAAAATATTTAGCTGACCACTACATAGTTAGAAATTAGGGTCTAAAGTCGTCAAATAAATAGCTTTTTATTTGTTAAAATTTATATGAGTATTATCATTGAAATACAAATCAATTTCATTTTTTTTCTATATAAATGATTAGTAAATTATTAAAAATCATATTTAAAAAAATAATCGAGTCCTCTTAGAGCAAAAACCTACCTACGCCACTACTACACCCTTTGTGAGTTTTCTAGGACGTTTTTACTTCGAACGTCTCACAAGTTAACTAATATGAAATACGTCCAAGATCCCATTTAAATAAGGGGCCATCCATAAATTACGTCACATGAATTTCATGATTTTTGGAAACCCCCCTCCCCCATCCTTGTCACAGGTGGTCACATTTGTGGGACCCCTTCCCCTGGTGTGACGTCACATATTTTCCAAAATTATTTACATATTTTTATTTAAAACAGTGGCGTGCGGTCCATGGATGCTGTGAATGCGGCGCATCCCTAAAATTTCAAACATTTAGAGTAAGTAAAAATTAAAATAAAATTTCAAAAAATGAAGGTAATTTTTTAGACAGCATCCCTTGGTTGAAAGTCACCAACCGCCACTGATTTAAAATCTTTTTTCATATTTAAAATCAATAATAAATCAAGCATTTTAAAAATTTTACAAAACATAACAAATCAAATGAACGATACCTACAAAATTTAATCATCTTGTGTCCATGAACATTTTAAAGTTTTTCGTTAGAGTTGAGTTATAATACTTTGGATTTATACATGTGACGTCACGAAGCTTAGTATCTCTTGTATGATTTGGCAATGCGTTATATTTCTACTGTTTATGTTTGCATCCAAACATAGCATTTATGTGATTTTTCAAAGTAAATATCTCAGTAAATTCGACGGTCAATGATATATTTTATTGCAAAAAATGAAACCTGAATGTTTCAAAAAGCTAATTTTTACTTTGTTTTAACTTTATCTATTCAACTAATAGTAGTATAATTCAAAAGAAAGTGTCAAGATCTTAATTTTCCATAAGATTGAGAAAATGTTTACATTTTAAAAAATTTTATTTTCAAAAATTTTCACTCTAATTTGTGATTGAAACCTCACCAAAGCATACTGGTAGATAGAGACTACAGAGAGATTATAAAAAAATTAAGTTATAGTTATAATCTAATATTTTTTATTTAACATTGGAGGCGAAAGGACCTCCTTAATATCATTATTATTACTAAATAAGCATTCGTCAGAGGTGAAGAAAAATTTAGTTTTAATTGAGCGTCCCATTCCAATTAGTAAGGAGGTATTTCTTTTTGGTTTGATTGATTTGTAAATAAGAGCCGTTTTGATAAATGAATAGCTGGTCTGTTGACGCTTCGACAAGAGCCTCATTGAGAACTTCGTTTTTTTGTTGGCTCTCTTCCCAACTCCCTTGAGGTTGATCGCAGGCTAATTAGCAGCCCTCGCCCCTTGGGACACGGGATTTATTGCTGGAGCATGCGTGCCGAGTGAGCGACAAGGGAACAGGCCAGATCCCGAGGGATGCGCCAGGAAGCGAAGACATCACCGAAGTAGCTTCCTCCGAAGCACATGGCGCTTCGCCATCCATTCAGTCTGTTTCGGAGCAAGCAAAGATCCTGCCTTCAACTGTTGCATCATATTCTAAATTTCACTCAATACTGAGAGTAAACGAATGTCACAGTAATATACAGGGTGTTTCAGGAGGAATAGTAAATATTTTAGGAGGTGGTAATATAGACATATTGCAATAAAAAATGCCATATAACATGTGCCAGTTTTTATTGAGTACAGAGATACAGCTGAGTTTAATGTATTTTCGTTTCGTCTGTTGCTACACTGGTTGTTATGGGTTGCTATGGGCGTATTTATCGAATGTCAGCAGTAGACTGTTGATGTTCCAATTGTGAAGTTGTGTTTTAGTTTACATTGAAGTTTTCATTGTGATTTGTTGGCCAAGTCTACTGTACTGTAGCGTGTAAATATGCCGTGCGTATTTATTTACACATGCTGCTGAGTATGCCGATATTGGGTTACATAGTAGTAACAGCTGTATCTCTGTACTCAATAAAAACTGGACACATGTTATATGGCATTTTTTATTGCAATTCGTCTATACTAGCACCTTCTAAAATATTTACTATATATAATATACTATAAGAATAAATTAAAAAATGAGATCACTCAAAAGTTATTATATATGTATATATTTTTTTATTCCTGTTAACAAATGTTGAAAATTATATTAGAAGTATTTTCTCGGGGGCGGACTGGCAGATATATAATTGAGGTTTTAATGGAAGGCAGAATAGAAATAAATAAAAAATGATTCCCAACAAAAGAGTAATTATTGGAAGGTTTTCTTTTTACAGCTTTTGAACTGACGTTTCGGAGGACATTCTTTCCTTCTCAAGGGTACAAAGGGTCAATGAAGGAAGCATATAATAATTTTCAAAAAGCACTGAAAAATAAGTCAAGAAGGAAAATTATTACATGCTTCTTTCATTGATTCTTTGAACCACGAAGAAGGAGAGAAAATCCTCTATTTTAATCACTTCAGCTATCTTGAGGAAAATACTTTGATTTTATGAGGTTAAAAAGTGAATTAATTTATATGTACTCGTCCTATGCCTTTTATTTAAAATCTATAAATTGCATTAAAAAATAAGCTGACGTGTTCTGATGTGGCCATACACTTGACTTTACCATACAACCTGGTCCCTAAAATTATTTATAATCATATGGGGGGGGGGGGGTTAGTTTTTGCATTTTTATCCCAAAAAATATCATTTTTTCGATGTTCACTTATTAGAGCTTTTTTGTAGACCGAAATGCCATGGTTTCGCTCAATTTTTTTAATCAAAATAGTTTAAGCCGTTTTTTAGATATTTCGAAAAAAAGAAGGAAAAAACCACTTTTTTCATGCACGATTACAATACTTGACCATACCCTGTATGGTAAAGAAAAAATTAATAGTGAAAGATGAACTAAAAGATGTTTGGACAAAAGTATTTGATTTAATTAAGTTCTATTGAATATTATCTATCTTTATAAGGAGTATCGGTTTGGTCCGAGTGCAAAAGGCCATTCCTAGAATAAAAGAAATTAAGAAATTAATCTCGAATAATCTGAAACAGGTTTGAACTTGTATTTGGCAGGCTTGAACTTGTATTTGTTGGTTTAAATCGCCAAAGCATGTAATAATTTTCTTTCTTGTCTCCTTTTAACCGACTTCAAAAAAGGAGGAGGTTCTCTATTCGACTGAATTTTTTTTTTTTTGTGTCTATGTTACCTCATATCTCCTCCAATTGTGAACCGATGTTGAAATTTTTTTTTGCATTGGGTTCATTCAGTCTAGCTTCCGATTGGTCCCATTTTTTTTTCATTGGTATTAGACCCTTTTTGTTAGGTTTGTTCAGGCATAACTTCTTTATTTATGAACTGATTTCGATGATTCTTTTTTTATTGGAAAGGGGTATCTTAGGAATGGTGCCATATTAATTTGGTCAAGTTCTGATGATATGATCACTATTAATAACATCACTAAAAAGTGAAAAATAAAAATAATTTTTAAGAAAAAAATAAAACCGACTTCAAAAAAATTAAATGCAACAAATAAAATACACTAAAAGGTATAAAATAATTATTATCTTATTTAGTTACAACTAAACGACGAAATATTAACATGAAATCACTTTTTGAAGTCGGTGCCAAACATATACCTGACATGAATCGCACTCGACGGATCTTACTTAGTACGTTTGGCGGGTACGCTCGCTTATAGGTATAGTTTGTTTGGCACCGACTTCAAAAAGTAATTTCATGTTAATATTTCGTCGTTTAGTTGTAACTAATTAAGATAATAATTATTTTATACCTATTAGTGTATTTTATTTGTTGTATTTAATTTTTTTGAAGTCGGTTTTATTTTATTCTTAAAAATTATTTTTATTCAACAAGCACTTAAAAAGGAGCCAAGAAGGAAAATTATTACATGCTTCTTTCAGTGACCCTTTGAACCCCGAAGAAGGAGAGGAAATCCTCTGAAACGTATGTTCTAAAGCTATAAAAAGAAAACCTTCCAATAAATACACTTTCTTTTGGAAATCTTTTTTTATTTATTCCTGGACTGCCTTCCATTAAACCCTCAATTGAAAATTATTTTCAAGCATGGTATTTTTTCTGTCTGTCTGGATTCCAATACCCACAAGAACTCAAAAACGAAAGTTGTAGAAAGATCATTCTGATGACAAAATGTTTATATTTGCAAAAGAAAATGTTGTTTAGTTTTGACCACAAAGGTCTCTAGAGTTTTATGCAAATAAACTTAATCCATAAATTCATCTCTTCGTCTTCCTTTAACAAATTTATACAACCAATATCGAAGATGATCAGCATTTGAAGGCTGGCGAATTTGGAGAAATATGAACGAATATGATCGGCTGGCTAAATGGGCATCTAGGTTCAAGAGGGCAATAAAAAAAAAAAAAATATCGAAGACATTTTTGAACATGAGTTAAAAATTAAATTAAAAATAAATAGTTCTTGTTAAAAATATTATAACTTTTGAGCTTGTGATTTTCCTAATTGTTACCTTTTATAAATGTTTTTAAAAATTTTATGTGTTTTTTCGAAATAGATAATAAAAACATAACTATAGTGATGATAATATATTTTATTTAATTAACTTCACAAAGTTTACCGGTACATGTAAAATAATTTTTATTTCTACTGGTCTATGGGAAAGAAAAGGTTGAGAAACGCTGCTCTATAGCGATTACCGAGGGGTGAACCGCGAACTAATATGCTGTACACCTACTTCCACTTGTACTTCCAAATATTTCCAAGTACTTTCAAATATTTCCAAGTACTTCCAAATATTTCCAAGTACTTCCAAATATTTCCAAGTACTTTCAAAATAATTCCAAAGAGGTGTACACCTACTTCCAATCGCGGATCACCCCTTGGCGATTACTTAATGAAGCCACATGTTGAAAGGATTCCAAAATATTTTTATTTATTTTTTTGATCCAGAGAAGAAACAAAATATTATAATTGAGAGGCACCAAAAAAGAAGCAATAATAAAAATAAATAAATATAAAAAATCCCCCACCCTCCCCCTGTGTGGAGAACTACAAGAGTTTTGGTCAAAAAGATAAAGCTAAAGCGTCATGTTTCAGTGTTTCAGTGATAAATATATTCTAAATAAAACGTGAGAGGGGAGCTGAGGCCGTATCGATCAGCTGAGAGTGGTTTGGGGGTTGAATGAGTGGACGTCTGATGCGAGGTGACATTTGAGGGCTGGGGTGCAAAAACAACATTTGTGGGGGTGCGCCACATAAAACACTGCCTGGCTTGATTACTTGCCAAAGGGGCGGGTCGGACTCAAAGCCCTGCGGGTATTTTTCTTCAACTTCCTTCCCGTTGGTTTCATATGATGCAGATAATTAAAATTTATATTATCGAAGGATATCTCATTTTGAAAGGAATTAAAAAACAATTTTAATTCAATAACTTTTTTTTCTTTCAAAATTTAATAAAGATCGTTCAATCTTTCCCTTCAAAACAAAAAATAAACAACAATCAATTCTTTAGATAAAGTTATACAAACAAATTTTAAATGTCCTGCTAATATAGCTAATTTCAATTTGAAATGTAATTAAAAAAACGAGATTGTCTTCTAGTGAATCCGAGTTATTGTGGATAATTTTTAATACATGTCAAAAGGGTGATATAAAAGATAAAATGAAACAACACAAAGATATGAAATTTTCATACAATTTCATTTAAAATATAATATTTTTAATTAAAATGCTATTTTCCTATATTAGAATGATACTGTGCTCCTTGAATAGATGAAAATGATAAAATAAGATAGCTTTCTTTCTCATTTATAATTCTTTTGATCTGTTTTATCGAGAGGCTCTGCGACGCAAGCCTCTCGCCATGAGACTATCAGAGGAAATAAAAATGGAATTCGGTTGATGTCGCGGATTTCGCTAAAGTTTTTTGGGATATTAAAGAAAACAACCCTTTATCAGAAAAAGTGAATATTTTTGAAAAATTATTTTTATTTTCAGCAAAAAAAAAAATTCGTGAATATAAATTTAAAATCTTCGTCTATCTTCTAAATTATTGGCCGTAGACAAATTAATTATATAATATTTTTTGTAGTACATTTAAATCCCTAAAAATTGTTTCATGTAACTTTTTTTGTAGGTGATCTACTTTTGCTAAAATTCAAACATTAACCCGGGTTCACACAAACTTCACACATTCAACAGACTTCAATAAACCATATGAATCTAGTACGATAGAAAATTTCAAACATTTTCTAATTAATAAAAACTATTTTTTTTTCTTACCGAAACTAAAGTAAGTTGAACAGAAAAACTTGGGTCATAAACGTACAAATGATTAATACGAATTCCTTTATTATTGAAAGCTATAAATTGTTAGAATTTTTAAAGTATTTAATATTTTCAAGTTTGTCATTTGCCTTATAATTTATAACATTCTCGGTGAACTAATTTACATAGGACTTGTTTCGAAATCAACCTCAGCAACCAAAAGGGAGAGGCAAATGTGCATAATTTCCAGATCCGCATGTTTTTGGTTCTGAGTTCGCCAATTTAAATATCTTTTTCTGTTCACAGAAAAAAAAATCGGAAAACAAAGCAACGTAAATCTCCACGCACAGGCCGGCAAATGGAAAGAAAAAAAATTGTAATTTAAACATTTTTTGCCTGTAATCTTGAAGTGAGAATTTATAGAGAAAACTATGAATATATCTCGTCTTATTTATATCTATATAATATTACATATATATATTGATATATGGAATCGTTTTTATAAATTTTATTATTTATAAAATAAAAAGGGTTTTTGCTGAGATTAGCAAAGAGTTGTCCAATTTATAGTGAATAAATCAAAGAGTGAATATCTTCTACTTGATATAAAATATATCTAATAAAATCGTATATCTATGTATAAAAATATATATATTATATATAACGCAGCAGAAACTGCTGAAAATGCACTGGAAAACACTTGATCATCCACCTTACAGCCCAGACCTAGGTATCGCCATGCAATTTTCACATGTTTGGACCCCTTAAAAAAGCACTTGGAGGCAAGCAATTTGAGACCAATGATCAAGTGGAAACATTCATGCGCAACTGATTAGATACCCGCCCAATTTCTTTCTACAAGAACGGAATGGAAAAATTACCAAAACGTTGGGAAAATGTGTCATAAAAGGAGGAGATTATGTAGAAAAATAATTTGTAGAAATGTAGATGTTTACTATAAAATAAATGTTGGTTAAACAAAGGGCTCGTTTATATTTGATTCAACTATATATCTAGCATCGAGTGCGGTCCATGGATGCTGTGGATGCGGCAAATTTCAAACATTACGAGTATATTCATAAATATATAAGGTCGACTTCAAAATTTCAGGAGAATATTTAAATTTTCAAATTATTATTCGTTATTTTTAAATATTTCTATTAAAAACATTTTTTGTTTTGAAAAGTATATTGGTTCTCGAAATGAAATAAAATTATTGCATAGTTTCAAGGGGCAATTAAAATGAACGATTTTTCCGAAAAGAGTGCCGATAGAAGGTTTGAACTCCATGCCTGGTAGATATATCTTCCAGTTCAAGCATGTCAAAGACAAGTTGAGACGAGTTTTAGTCGAATAAAAATTGTTCTCGCTGAGGAACTATTAAAATGGTAATAATACATAAAAGGAATAAATAAAGGTGATTCGAGAATTTCTGGACTAATCCATTTCAAAGATAACTCTCAATATATAAGATCGGAAATAACTAAGAGTGTTATAAACAAGTCATAGCTTGCTTATAGCAATAGAATTAGGAGAAATTTAAGATTTTCTTATAGGACAGGTTGATTCATTGTGGAAGATGGTCGATTTCCATCTCAGGGAGTGTGGAGTTTAAGTCACATGATTTAATTTCTGACTCCTACGCTCACTCACACAAAGTTGTATCGGTTTGGGGCGAAGGCCGTAAAATATATATTTAAAAAAATATAATGCTGAATTTGAACAATAACGAAAATGATGGATGATACCGTATTCGATGAACTTTGAAAAAAAAACGAAGATTAAGAAGATTAAAATAAAATTTCAAAAAATGAAGGGTACTTTTTTGGACAGCATCCCCTGGTTGAAAAAACACCAACCGCCGCTGATATCTAGGTATACAAATATGTTATTAATTTGATGCAATCATTCCGAAAGTTTTGTTTTCAACTTTTGTCAAAATATTACAATAAATATGACAAATAGATATTTAATAGATTTCATGTTATAATTGAATTTACTTCTATTGCAAAGAAATAAGACTTTCTAAGATATTATACAGTGTCGGTATAATGCAAATTTTGGAAGGCTAAAAAAGGATCTGGTATTTTTAAAGCTCCCGAAGAATTACATGAATATAATACTTAGAAGTCGTCACTGGCCAAATGGCCATATAATAAATCGTAATCGCAGAACAGCTTTAGGTATAGCATTATTTTTTTCACTGTAAATTAATTTCATTTGTATATATCTACAATTGATTTAAATCGGTATTATATTTTCATAAAAAAAAATTCTTCTGCCATTATAAAGTTTTTGAGCATTAGTGTTCACAGAAAAGAGTATTCTCTCCCTAGTAATATAGTTTTGGGAGGGGTGGGGTAATTTTAAGTGGGGTGGTTTCCCGTTGCCTTCTCCTGTATTTGAAAACCTGTCTTATTTTTTTCTTTTAAAAATGGTGAAAATTTACATCTTCTCGCAAGAATCCATCCCAAGACCAGTTAGTACTACGAGTTAGTACCTAGTGTACTATTTAAAATTATTTGTATAAAATTTAATCGTTTAATAGTCAATGAAAAATTTATGAAAACAGCTCTTACTGATATTAAAAATATAAAAATTTATTTTCAAGTAAATTAGTTTCAAAAAATTGAAACCATTTGAAGATATTTGTACCCGGCTTCAATATTTCTTTCATTTTTAGAACACTATTTCTATCTTACCAATTTATAAAATATTGTTTATTTTAATAAAAAGGTTATTACTAATTATGCCTGTACTTAAATATTAAGTTATTTTCAATGGTAAATTATAAAAGGTTCCTCTCATGTTTTAATTTAGGTATCTCTCTCTCTTCTCTATATTTTTTTTAACTGCAAAATGATTACTTTTGTATAGTACAAAGGGAAGTATTTTGAGATGATTATTTTACCTGCGATTGTGTTGAGAAACATAAGATACTCGAAGTTGGAAATTTCACGACGTTGCCACTTCTGTGTCATATTACTGTTGCGCATCAATTGCCGAGGAGACATCATTGAGGCACGTCTATGTAAAAGAAAAAAACCTTGGTTATATGTATGTATCTTGGTACTGGGTGTATCTTGGTACTGGAATGAATTATAAACTGAGCAAATAGGTTGTTTATATTTCGATACCGGATTTCCAGTGAGCAGATCCGAGAATGTTTTCGCATTAATTAACTTAAATAACCTTTATCAACTGTTTCTTTGGTCTCTGAAAACTTCTTAAACTGGGATTCTTTTTCAGATACTATCTTTCCCTGAATCCATCAACAAAACTTTACTTTTTTCCGACTCGAATATTATTTTAAAAGTTCACTAAACTTTTCACATTTTACATTGCACGAATTCTCACCATTTTTTGAAAATGAATGTAGAGGGATACTCGAGTATTAATTAAGAAAAGTATCAGCACTTACTTTTTTTTGATATTATGGAGTATCGCTAGTTTAACTTTATAGGGATCTGTTTAAAAATTAAAAAGGGACCCTGTTAGCGTTGATACGTAGCACAATATCTGTCCTCCAGAGCATTATAGCCCATAAACTAAATAGAAAAAAAATTGAAATTTAGGAGTTACCTATGTTTATTCATTTTTCCGTAAACCAAAAATCGTACTAAAATTTTAGTGGAGTGGATTATTCTGGAGAGAACCAATTTTTTGTGGGGTCAAAAATAAAAAAAAATGTTTATCAGAGATTGTGAGGTGTCGTAAAGGTCTCGTTAGGTAGAATTATAGTTTATATATATATTTTTTTTAATTATTTCGATTTAAAATGATGGTGTGAGAGAGCTTCAAAGTGGCCGTTTTTAGATAATTTATGTCCGTCCTATTTGCCGTTTAGAAACCATTTAACATAATATTATTTAAAAATTCTATAAATTCACTCATTCCCTCCTTTTCGACAAACAATAAGAACTAATTTGATTTTTTAAGTATTTTGGGATAAGGTACAGGAGCCACGGTAAACGGTCGGATTCGCACTTTGCTTTATCTTTTATATTATTAGGGGTCCCCAAACTTTTAGAGATAGGGCCTTATGTAAACATTGAAAAGTATGGAGAGGGGGGGGGGGGCAGACAAAACATATTATACGGAAATTATATTAATAATACGCTATTGTATGATATTAATATTTAATATAGTGATTATTTGTGAATTAATTCTGTAATAGCCGCGGGTCGGAAAAGTTCCAAGGGCCGTAGTTTGGGGACACCTGTTTTATATGATAGATATTATTATGGTATATGCTATATGATATGTGTTATGATAAAATAAAATCAATAATTCCTTCAAAAAATATTTTATGAATATAATACACGATTTGCAAACACCTTACACCACATAAGAGTAAAAAAAAAAAAAAAACAATTCGTTTTTTCCTATGACTTTTAGAGAGTAAAATTCTGTTTTTACATTCAATTTTCCAGACGACTCACTAACCTTCAATTCTTCAAAGCATAGGTTTACAAGCTATAAACCACCTAGACTTCAATACGTAAAATTTTTAGAGCGCTTAATTGATGGTTGTATCCATATAATAATTGGAGGAAAAAGAAAAAAACTTTTTTAAGGCCCACTGCAAATTTTATGTAATATGTGATTTGGCATTTATAATTATACCTACTGTCTGCAAAGGGTTTCAACTAGAAAGCTGAATTATTACAGTTTATTTTAATACAACATTTTGATTCTAATTTCAGCTCATTAGCTCGTAGAACATTTCAAGGGCTCGCTATATATCTAATGTTTCCCCTTTTTTTGTTTATTACATTTTGATCTGAAAGTTCTGAAGATACATAGAATGTCTAAATTCTAAAATCTATCCGATTATTCTTCATAGTTATCCCAATAGTACTTCATCTTAACACAATAAATAATTTGCTAAGAGTTTCCGTTCTCACGTTATCATGAATAACTGAATTCAGATAAATCTAATTTATATAATATGAAAATGAATTTTATTTTTCTCCAAGTTTCAGATATCTAAAAACACAAATAAGCATATAAAATTTTTTAAAAATGTGTAATGAAATTTATAATGTGCGTGAAAATCCTAAAACCTTCAAACCTTCAGAATCTGACTCTATAAATATCTTTAACTATTATACATTCTAAGCTTTCAATTTTGTTAAGGTTCTATCATTCTTCTAAGAGTTCAAGATTCAATCCAGATATTCCAGATTATACGTATCACGCTTTTTTAAAGTAAAAAACAAAAATACTTTTTATCAAAAATATTTAATGACAGTGAAAAATTTGAAAGTAGATACCAGAGTTTTATGAATTATTCTTGAATATTTTATTTAATCATTCTAAACGGCAAATTCTCATCAGAAATAAAAAGTATTATTTCTCAATTTTGTTGCTATAACTAATAACTCTATTTAATTGGAAAATTAGCTAATCGAATCGTTACTAGTAAATAAATAAATCTTCTCGGGTAATTTAAAGAAAATTTCATGTTGTATATATCATTTCATGTTCTATGTATTTTATTAATCCAAATATCTAATATTGCATGTTTTTTGGCATCCAAAAGATCGAAAGGAATGCAAAAAGTGGACAAATTGCTCGACACAAGAATATTTGTGGTCTTTTCTTTGAACTCCGAGATCCTTTTTTTTATAATTTAATACACTTCCGGAATAAAGTAACTTAACATAATTGCCCCATCATTTTTTGCAAAATACCATAATTTACTCAGAAATGATTTAATAAATAAGATATATTTATTCATCACCACATTTTTCTCTCTACATTTTTGAACAGACTGATATTTTCACCGGATAAACAAAAGATGTTACAAAGATTGGCTCGACTTGGCGGAGAAGAAGAAAAAATCGACACCGACGGTTTGTTTTTAACATTTTCTATGAAAGTGAAATGAAAATTAATTATGTGTCGCGTGAAATGAAATTATCGTAGCAGTGGGACATAAATATAGCTAAAAATAGAAGCACTAATCTCGAGAGCGAGCTGTTTTGGATTCGGATCTGAAGGTTTCTCTTATGTTCAATAAATTAACTTAATTTGGTTTTATATACAACATCTAATGCTTTAAGACATGTATCTATTTTTATAATTAAAGGAAATAGTCTTAGATTATAGTGGATTTTCCTTTAATCTGCAGAGGTATTTAATTCTAGATATCTAAGTATAAATGCTAAAATAAGAAACGTGAAACAAAAAGAATTAATTTTTTACTGTTGTCTAATACCTTTTTTTTAAGATGAAGATGTGAGAAAGTGCAAAATACTTATATGTCAAGATCGAATCTCACATCCGAAAATGATGAGGAAAAGATTCAAGATGGGATGAAATCGAAGGTTCTTGAAGTATTGAAGAAAATAAGTCGTAAGAGAGATCTTAGCAGAAGAAAATTTGATTCTTTAGAACTCATAGGGATAAACGAATTGGCGAATATGTTTGCTCAATTTGTTTCTCACAATTAGGAGTGTTGTATGTTTGAAAAACACATATTTTACCTAGATAAGGCAATAGGTGTGATTGTTGACTTTAAATTGTTAGAACAAATGCCATAGTATTATCTATGAAAAAAGGGAAAGATCAGTAATAATTCTGTTTAGGTTAAAGGATCAAGGTGCTAGATAAATCGTCGAATCTTCTATTATTAATTTTAGGACTTTTTTTTGAAATACTTCCTGGGTGGTAAAAGAACGCATAAAGACCCTCTTATTTTTTTCAGTTAATTATTTTAGGTAAATAGCTAATAGTTGATATGACTTCACTATTATTCAAGATTAAGGAAATACGTTGCAATTCGAATAGATATATACTAGGTGCCTTCAGCAGTAAGTTACTAGCCCCTGGACCCGCTCCCTGAACCCTCTCCCCTCCTCCACCTCCACCTCCAACGACCGACACTGTACCCAAATCCGACCTCCTCCTTCCGCATCCGATCACTCTCCACCAAACCAAACCTTTGATTAAATATTTTTAAGGGGGACGGATATACAGACACCTAGACGGACGGACATAAATATAAATAAACAGACAAATGCCCTTTAGTAGTATGTGATATCTTTATAAATGTATAAAAGTACCAGCAACGAATCCTTTTTCAAAGTTCTTTCTGCTTCTGAATGTTTACATCTCTATTTACTATTCTATTCCTTGTGATACTATATTATTTATATTAAAAAGATATCATAAATTATAGAGCATATATAGAGCAGATTGTATTTTCCCCTTAAGTGGCTTAACATCTAGTTTTATAATAGATATGAATAAAGTAAAAACTATATGTAGAAAGTTTTAATAATTTTTTTTCTCTCTACCCGATTGGCCTCGGGAACTAAATGCCCATTTAGCCAGTCGTCACAGATTCCTTAAGCATAAGTAAATTTTAATTAGTTGATGACTAAATAATAATACCTTATTAAACAAATATCTTTTCCAAATGATTAATTGCTTCTAGTTTGATAACAGCTCTTAAAGAGGTATTTAAAGGTAATGTCGTCAAATATTCTAGTTGAGATTTAAAATTAATATTTTTTTTATTCAAAAGAAAGCGGAGATTCGCAAAATTCTTTCTTTACTTTACCTTGTACAGTTATATGAAAAAAAGGAATTTTTAAATTATTTCATTAGTACAAGTACATCCATTTTAATTGTAATAAATACTGAAAGTTTTTTCTTTATATAAAAGACAGATTCATAAAAGTGCAATTAAATTTTTATTCTTGCGAAATTCTGACTATGTTTTATTGTTTGCTATTAAAACAATTTCCTTAAGAGAATATTAAAACATTGGTTTCCATATAAATTGATTGTTTTACGAATTTGCCGTAGCTGGTTTACCTTGTTTGAGGAATTCCATATTTGATGCCGACACCGACTCGCGGAAGGGCCTTAATCACCTTTTTAACCGTAGCTTGATCCGGGAAGGAGAACATAATGGAAGCTAAAACACAAAAGATACATTTAAGAGATTAATACCATATTTTTAATTTAATAATTTGATTTCAATGCTTGAATATATTAATAATTTGAATTAGTTTATTTATGGCTAATTATTGAAAAATCGCTTTTGGTTTTAATCATGCATTGTGGATTCAAAGTAAGCAAGGACTAACTAGCACTGTTTAATTTCCAACAAAACACCTGAAGAAACAGTGGCGGATCAAGTCAAGTGGGGGCCCTAAGTGGTAAAATAACGGGGCCCTCAAAATCAATTAAATAAAAATAAAAAAATTCTGAACCATGAACGATTATATCCAAATTTTGGTACTTATTAACAAAATTGAATTCAAGTGTTATAAAACAATGTTTAAGAGAACCCTTTAACACAATCGGCCTTTTTTGGGACCCCTTACAAACACTTACCCTATAATCCACTACTGTGAGGGAAGACTGTGTTTTATACATTTTCAAACGAGAAAACAGACCGCTGATGTCATAAATTGTTTTTGTTTTGTTTTCTCCTCTAATTTTCAATTTTCTATCGACCTAAATTTTTGATTTTTCAATATAAAAAATATATTGTAAACCTGCTAAATCCATTTTTTATCATATATGACATATTAATACCGTTCGAAAGAAAAAGAGATGCAGCATCGTCCAAGTAAAACTGTTAGTTAAAATTACGACCGTAAGTTGTAGAAAAAAATGTGGAAAATAGTTTTTTTCCTAAACAACAATATTATATTTTCTTTGTTTTTTTCTCTGTCCTGTAAAATTTCCTTGTTGTGAGTTAGCAGGTTTACACTCTAAGGCTACGATATTCAATACTTTTAATTAAACTACCTATTAATATTAAACATTTTAAATTTAAATTTTTATGCACTAATACTCTATTCATTTAAAACTTGAAATATTAAAAATGAAGGTTGCCAATTTTTTACATTTCCCGGTTTTTAATTTTTTATTTTTTTATTTTACAAATCATTTTTTGAATAATTTTATATCTTCGAAGAATTACGAATATAATCGTGGGTTTATGCTAATTCAATAAGATTCTAAAAAATCTAATTTATATTTAAATTCTGAAGCTTTTATTGGTCGCTTAATGATTTTGATGAGATTCTTAAGCAAACTATTTTTATAGCAAATCATCAGGTGGCCACTTCGAAATAAAATTATAAAGATCGCCCCCCCGATAAAATAACTGGAGGTTTTTCTGTCTGAACGATGAAGATTGCAGTCATCGCAAATGATGGCTGGCTGGCTGCTTGTCCATCGGGATCACCAGAAATGAGAGGTCGTAAATGCGTGGCTCGGTGGTTACTGGTGAGCTGATAACTGATAAGGATCACCGCTGCCGTGCAACCCGCGCCTACGCACCTTCACTCCCTGGCAGGTTTACGGCCCTCAAGTTACTTACTCCTCAGTATGAGACCCCCTGGCCCCATTACCAAACTCGATAATGACAGGTCGAGTGCAGCTCTTTCTCTCTCTTTCTTCATTTCTTCAATAGGACCAGAAGGAACCTCGATTATTAATTAGGCATAATTGAAGCTTTTTGCCAATTCATTGCAAATATATGCACTCGTCAAAAGAAGTAACTCCTTAATAAATTAGCAATTTTATTAGACATTTCATTTTAATATAAAAGTTCCTCTTTTAATAGACTCTATTCACAGAAAAAATATCGTTTTAATGATTGTGTCGAGATGGCGTAGAAAAATAATTAAATTTCATGTAATAATTTAAAACAAACAATAATAAGTTTCATCATTTATATCATTAAAAAAAAATCTGGTGTGACTTGAACACATCACGTGAATTTACAAATGCCTCTTCTAATCAGTTAAAAAAAAATTGTGCAACTTGAACACCCCAAGTGACTTTACAGTTGCCACTTGAAATAATTATTATTATATGTACATTCTGTGAAACCTACCTAGTATTTTTTATATTAAAAACTTTAAAAAGTTTCTAAAATTTTTTTCAAAATTTATTTTAAATGTTTCACCAAGAACCCACACCATTTTCCCTTAACAAAATAACAAGATGTACATTCCACTTAATAAAAAGAAGAAAAATATACCTAAGTGTATTAATAAAAATTTATGAGTATTCCTAGCAAAACAACATATCAAGATTTTCTCAGTAACATTTCCCTGCAAAGTTTTATTATTCGAGGTACAAGGTACAAGGTAATAGGCAAAGTAGTAGAATTTTTTAGGAGAATTGCAGGGGTGAAAAGAAAAAAACATTTTTTTAATAAAACGCCCTAAAATATTTATAGTTTGTTAGATAAAATATAAATATAAATAAATAATGAGTGGCTTTCGTTATATATTGCATGTTTGGAGGTAAGTGTCTCAAGGGTCTGGACTAGTTGCCCGGAAAGCATACTAGTGCTTGGGTTCGACTCCCGAGGGGACAAAACCCTCCTACATGCAATATAAACTTATCTATTAATATCTTTGATAAATGACCTAAATTCATGTTCATAAAATTAATTGATTCATATCACAAGTTGATTTTGAGAAAAAACTCAATCTTTCTTTCTCAAATAGATACTCAATTCTTTACATAAATAAATAAAATAAAAATAGAAATTAACTTAATCATACATTTCCAAATGAAAATAAAGTAATAAAAATTAAGAAAATTTCAATTCAACATTTTTTTCTGTTCTTTTCTGATATCTAAATCTATTGTTAGACATCCAATCCATGTATGCTTATTTTATTTTTAATTATCTAATTAAAAAATTTAAAAATTAATTCGATCTTGTCACCACCTGGATTAGTCTACAACCTGTTAGACAACAAACAGCCCAGCCAGGTGACAGTATAGTTTCTTAAAAATAAAATGACATTTTATAGTTCTATTATGTTAATTCAACTAATTTCGTTTCAATTAAAAGAAATGCAAATGAATGTCCAGATATTTGTTAGAGTTTTCAATTTTAAAATAAATAATAATACCTAAAATGAGTGTACCATGAAACAAAGAGAGAGAATTTTCTAAAAAAAAAAAATTGGACTGTAAAGACTTGAAAAACTAAAATTTTTATAAACTAGAAAGGGGGTATTACTGTAATTTAAAATAAAATGTACTACCTAGTACAGGGTATACGTTATTTGCTTTGATCAACCCACAAGGTATACAGCGTATACCGCTGTAAATCCTTCACTACAGCCCTGCTTGTATCCATTGCGTAGTTACGGAGTTTTCTTAGAGGTAGCAGCCGACCAGCTGATTAGCCACCACAAGGTTTCAATTTCGTTAATCCGATTAGAGATAAACTAACTTAATGAAATAATTTATTGAGATTTTGGAAATAACGAAATAATTTATTGGGAAATAACATAAGGGATGCCTCGTAATAATGGAGTTTCAATTTTTCTAGGAAGGGGAAGGGGGGGGGCAATGAGTTTTGTAGGGGAAGTGCCCCCTTGCCCCCCCCCCCCACTAAGTATGACCATGCTTGTATCTAGATATTTTGCAAAAAACTGAATCTATTCTTTATATAGATGTTTTGGAAAATTAATATCTGTAACACTGTAACTAAATACATTTTCTCAAGAGTATAGTATCTGTATCTAGATCCTTTTAAAAATCCTTTAACATCACTGTGTATCTTGTTAGAGTTCGTGGCTGTGATGAAACTGTACTAGATGAAGGAGGAGGTATCAGCCTAAGATGGAATCACTGAGTTCAATAAAACACCTTTAATAAAACGTTTCGTCCTGAATTTTATTTGGCCATCTTCAATTAATTTGGAGATATACACAAAATGCGGTACACATATGTGTATTTTGTCTATAACTCCTAATTAACTGAAGATGGCTAAATAAAATTCAGGACGAAACGTTTTATTAAAGGTGTTTTATTGAACCCAGTGATTCCATCTTTGGCTGATACCTCCTCCTTCATCTAGTACCTACATCACTGTGTTAATTCAATGTTTGTATTGCAAAAAGGTTCCTACTACTACCACTAACTGTACTGTACATATTTCTCTCTCTCTGTCTGTTGCAAACATCTAAAGTCGTTAGACAAAAATTTCATTCTTGAAATTTTGAGGACGGGTAGTCACAACTAAAATAAAATTTAGTAAATTATTTACTATTATTTATTATTTTGTATTCACTACACAGTTTCGGTCATCATTGGTAGATCATCCTCACTAGTAAATGTTCTATCATTTTTGGCCATTGTCAATATTTGTGTGTCCAAAAATTCAATCTAGGCTAAATTTTAGAATCCCATCACATAGCACGAGATCCCAAGATATGTTTATAGTTCCACATCACTCGACCAACTTCGGCATTGACAGAATTCAAACACTAGCAAATAAACACTCAACCAACTTGACCTTTCCAGCAGAAGTCCTCACCAACTTAAAAAAATCATCTTAAAACCATCTGCCACATTGTAAAAACTACTTCAGTGTAATAAGTTTTTTTTCTCTCTGATACCTACCTGTTATTTTATTATATCCATATTGTTTTAATATTGTATCCTGTATATGTTTATTTTTCTGTATTGGTCATCTTGTCCGTAAAACTAGCTAAATAAATAAATAAATTTGTTCTCAAAGGTATAATGGATGTATCGACTCGCTGCTACTCGGATAATTGGGGTTCGAAATGTCTATTAGCGGCTTGATGCCCATTGGATGCGGAGCATCCCTCAAATTTCAAAATACTAAGAGTATTTTCATCCGTGTTATATTTAAAAATTTGTAAAATTTTAAAAACACATGCAATAAATACTATAGAACTAATTCATTTAAAGTTTTATAAAATTTAAAATTTACGGATTTTTTTAACGAGTTCTTGTGAAAAATACTCTGATTTTATGAGATTAAATTGTGAATTAATTTACATGTACTCGTCCCATTAATGTAAAATCTATAAATTGCATTAAAGATGAATTTAAAGATGTTTGGTCAAAAGAATTTGCTTTAATGAAATCCAATTGAATCTCTCTATAATGAGTATCTAGTTTTGGTCTGAGTGAAAAAGGCCATTCCTAGAATAATAGAAATTAAGAAATTAATCGCTAATAGTCTGAAACAGGTTTGAACTTGTATGAAACAGGTTTTAACTTGTACTAGGCATCCTTGTAAAACACCTTAGCTCTAAAGAATGAGAGATCATTATACCCGCGCTCTTTTTAGTTATTTTAATCGATCAGATTTTAATGAAAGAATCGCTCACCCGGACATTAAATAATAAAAAAAGTTAAAACTTTTTCAAGACTCGGTACACTAGAGCTGCCCTGGTAATGATGAATAAACTTAAATATCAATTGTTCATTTATGGCTATAATATCTTAAAATATCAATAGAAAAAATATTTTCTGTCTTTTGAACCAGATATTGCAAAATCTAATAAGTAGATAAGTACTATGTATTGATACAAAATAACTTTTTGACTTTTCATTCTTGGATTATCGTGGGGATCGGAATTCAGACACACAAAGAGAAAAAAATCATAGTTGTGCCTTCTACGAGCGAGTCAGTCAGTTTTCAACTATGAAAAGAATTGAAACATTACCAAAAGAAGTTGAAGTGAATATATAATATATTATGCGCTCTGTTTAAATATCAATTGATAAAAAATCTAATGTTAAATTTGAAAAAAAATAACGTAAAATTCTATGATGAGGTTATTGACAAATTTTACAAAAAGGAGCTAAAAATAAAATAAAATTAAAAAAACAAGGTCTATTTTTTGGACAGCATCCCTTGGCTGAAAAGTTACCGCCCGCCACTGCTGACTATATAGTGTGGGGCATAAAGATCTACCACATTTTGAAAAGGTATAAAAAAATGAAAAAATTTAACTAGAAAAAACTCAATATATTTTTGAAAAGTACATAAAATATTTTTTTTTTTAAATGTGTTTTAAACATTATGTCAGACGAAAAAAAAGGGGGGGGGGGGTCAAAAATGAAAATTCTAGTCCTTTCGACTAAACTCAACCAAATTTTGTATACATATTCTGTCAACCCCCAGAAGGCTAGAATTCCAAATGATATGCACCCCAACTGGAGGGAAGGTCAAAAATGAAAATTCTAGCCCTTTCGACCAAACTCAACCAAATTTTGTATACATATTCTGTTGACCCCCAGAAAGTTAGAAATGCAAACATTAACCACCCAAAGTGGGGGGGAGGGTCAAAAATAAAAATTCTAAAAATTCTAACCTTTCGACCAAACTCAACCAAATTTTGTATACATATGTTCATTTTTGACCCCGCCCTCTTTTTTGATATAATGTTTAAAACACATTAAAAAAAATATATATATATATATTTTATGTTCTTTTCAAAAATATATTCATCAGTTTTTTTCTAGTTAAATTTTTTCATTTTTTTATACCTCTTCAAAATGTGGTAGATCTTTATGCCCCACCCTGTAAAAAGATTACTGTACTTCACAACCTCCGTTTCTATTTGTTGTGTAATGGAAATAAAATGAAAAGGATCGAGATTTTAGCTTTCGAAGAGAATCTTGTTTGTGTAGAGAATCTGGGGGAGGATCCAGGACCATTGACTCCCAAAGAGTAAAGAATAGAATAGAGGGTGGTGACGAATGAACATTAATGGGCATGGGTGTGTGTGTGCGATTGCGTTGCCAGGCACGTGTGTGTACGCGTGTGTGATGGGTCAAGTGAGCACGGGACAGTCGCGGAACGTGATGCGATTACTTGTTGACAAATCAGTCATTGGCTGCCAATGACCAAGGCTAATACATATTAATAAAGCTGCTTCATCAGTCATATATGGAAGAAAAGAGGAACCGATTTAATACTAGACATTACTAATTGAATTTTTTTTTCTAGACGAAACGAATCGACTATGAAATCATAAATGTAAGTAAGATCTCTAAGTATCTACTCTTATTAAACGAGCAAAAATTGTATATTTATTTGTGTGTATATTTGTATCTTGGTTATATTTTGAAAACGACTCTACCGATTTTGATGAAATTCACGAGTTAGGGGGTTTTTGGGGTGACAATTCGATCTGTCACGGTCTCATCTTCGACAAAATTGGTTTTTTCGTAATCAAATTAATTATTCTCAGGTAGACAAAACCCATTCTTAGGGTTTTAAAAAATGTTACTCTTTTCCTTTTGTACCCAGGCAGACAATGGGTTGCCTTAATTCATTGTTCTAAAAGGCCTTGAAGAAGTATTGTGATTGTGGATTTTAACATATTTTGTTCTCCATAAACGTTAGAAATATTAATAAACGTTTTATAATTGTTTTTATAAAGAACTTTAGTTATTTAATAGAATAAAAAATAATCAAGAATTTATTTAAAAATATATTTCGCATAAGCAGATCTCAATTTTCTGAAAAAACAACACATTTTGATAGGTTTTATTTATTAACAATTGGATGAATAAAAATGAATCATATGGTTGAATCAAAACAGGTGCAGGAGGTGGGGTGCAGTGGTGGGGGATCCGGGGGTAGGGCGAGGTTTAAAATAAAGGTTTTAACTGAAGGAAGAAGTTACCGAGCATCGCTCGGTGCCTCCAGGTACTGGCTTATTAAATCTGGTAGGTATTAAGTGGTTGCTAGTGTAAAAATCATAATCATATAAATTACTTCCTTACACGATTCTTTTATCATTCAGAAAATGTTATTATTTTTGTAAGCTTTTATTTAACCTTGTTTCTCTGCCTGTCTAGGTTGAATATTAATTCCCTTTTTAACTCACGTTTATTTAACCGATTCTCTTAAAATTTTGCTCATATACGTATTTACAATGACAATACTTAAGCGAGGTTTGATTCCGAGTAAACCCAATTCGAAGTCGTTCGCTAAAGCCGAAGGCGGGCTTCTCAGCTGGTTTATTTATAAGACAGCGTATTTACTTTAATTGCTTTAGTCATTCTATTAGGATGAGAAGCCAAATCCATTACACAAATTCTTAAGAAAAGTGCTTCTTTATAGAAAACATAGTCTATATATTGATTTGTTTTGTGAAGCGCGATTGGTACTTTAGGATAGAAAGGCTGGTTGTGAGTATGTAGGATTATTTAAAGAAAAAGAAACTTTAGTTCGGGACAATGAATGCTGTTCGATATTTAATACATTGTCAGAAGCAATCATGGACGATAAAATTGTAGGTATACCAAAGGTTTCAGTAAGTAATTAAATTGTTTTTAAATACGTCCACGTTTGAGATTTTGATGAAACAAGATTTCCATTATTTCTTTAAGAAACTCCCGTTTCAATTTGTTTTGTAATTTAAATAAAATTATTGCCAAAATGTTTCTGAATAACAAAGCAAACAAATTTATCTCATGGATTTGCCTAAAATGTAGGCAATCTAGAGTACAGCTCTTATGTAGATATAATGAATGGGAGTGGATTTAACTGTTTTTACTTGATATAATATGCTTAAAAGAAGCGTTTAAAATTAAAATTCAGAAAATTTATTTGTAAGTGTATTTTTAGTAATAGCTTTATATAAAATTCAAAGAATTGTGGAAAACTATTATACCATTACTTCTAGCTTCTAGATACCACATATATATCTTATTCTTTGTCACTAATATTTTAGTGATATCAATTAAATATCATTCTATTTTACCTTATATATTATTATTTTGATTATTTATGTCCATCAATTAAATTAATAAGTTATTGTAAGGAAATACGGACAATAGCTTATATGCAAATATTTTTTATTATATGCCAACGTTTCGTCAACTTTGTTGACTTCCTCAGGGCTCAAACAAATTAACTTCTTTGCATATTTGTCATTTTATAAATATTTAAATAGGAAATATTTTCAATCTGTGCCTATATGTATTTGCTAAATATTTATAAAATGACAAATATGCAAAGAAGTTAATTTGTTTGAGCCCTGAGGAAGTCAACAAAGTTGACGAAAAGTTGGCATAAAATAAAAAATATTTGCATAAGCTATTATCCTTATTTCCAGACAACAACTTATTTACTTATATATTATTTATGTAAAAGTATTTTTTAATTTATTGTCTATAAAAATAACTATTTTTCGTCAATTCATTTGATTAAACTTCACTGTTACACTAACGACTTCGAATCGCGCTTACTCGGGATCAAATCTAGCTTCAGTCAGCAAAAATTTAATCCCATACAAAAATGAAAACGTCTCCCTGAATCCAGGAGAAAGTGATGAGAAACCATTCTTGGGAATAATTTCCCTAAGAAAATTACTATAGAGAGGATATAGTCTGTATTGACGGTGTCTCCTAAGTATAAAATCTATATTCTTTACTTTAATTAAAATCTTAATAAATGTTTTATCTTTATTTAAATATAATTAAGTAGAAAATAAATATAATGATTAAAAAAGACTGACGTGTTTTTTGGTTAAACTGTGAATGAAAGAGTTATGCTTTGTTGAAGGTTTGGGAATATTTGTAGAGTGTATTTGAATAAATGGTATAGTTATATATTCAAGGATTGTTTTTCTAAATAAATAATAAATTTAGTGAGATTAATATGAAATTTCATGGATAGTTCAAATATGCATCAAAATGAGGATAATTTTCATTCCAGACACCGTCTACAATTTATATGATAGCAGTTGGATATAAACTTGCAAATTGCCAGCCAGGGCTGATAAAAAAGTATTCCCGGGAGCAGGTTGCCCTGGCAACCAACAGCCAATGAGACCCTCTCTGTAGTAACGGCCCAGGGAGTTATCGAACCAAGGGGGTTGTGCGAAAATGCGAACATGCCTCCACAATCGGAGCTAACATTTTCCTAAAGAATTTGTAGTTTTTGTTCTATTTTCCCATAAATATAATAACGGAATATAAATATTGAAATTGAAAAACTTACTTCTGCTTGCAAGGAAGATTTCGATAGCCACATTCTGAAGAAGATATCTTCTGGAGAAGATAGCTCGAACTTCCGAGAAATACCATTTTCCATGTAGGTGATCGCAATATTTGAGAACCTGAAACAAAAATATAAATTGAAAAATTAGTAAAGAATAAATATAATTGAGATCAATCCGTTTCCAAAAATTACTCCAATCTTATTATAATTGATATTTTTTAAACAGGCAGATTTTTTGTTTTAAAAAATAAGAAAAACAATGCAGTAGATATAATTTGTTATTTTAGTGAATAGTAAAACTTTTTGAGGTATTGAGAAAAGAAAGTTCAAAATTGTTAATGAAAAGAGAACACGTTGAATATTTTATTTAGGAGGATTCTTAGATGTAGTCAGATGGGGGTGTTTCAAACAGGATGAAAAAATATTTAGTACGCTGAGATTATCAGAGTTGTTGATTCTTAAGAAAATATATATATTTTTTTTACTTTCATTTATATAGCGAAGCATGTAAGGTATAAACATTGCATTTACTTTCGGAAGGTTCAATTTTCGAAAAACGATAAAACTTAATTTCGCTCGGACAACTCCAAGTAATAGGTAGTCTTCGATGCTCTTAAGAATAGATACTGAGTTTAGGAAAATTGTGGGCATCAAAGCCAAAACTACCAAGAATATTCAATGGTCTGTGTGTGTATTGTTATATCTAGGCATCAGTAAGTAACAGGGTAAAGATATTTGAAACTTAATCTAGGAATCAGTCAGAAACAGTAGGTAGGTATAGTAAGCCTTTTATCCAAATCGACATACTACTTTTAACCCTTTTTGAATTCTGAGGGTTTACTTATTTATTTTATTTACTCAAAAACGATTTCTAAAATTTTTTCTTGAAAAACCCCTTATGCTTAATAAGTATCACAGGTACTGAAATGTGATTTTTTTCATCTGAATTGAAACACTTTGAGGGGACTTTTATTACAGTGCTAATTTAAAAGGGGAAATTGATAGGATGATTTCAAAGAAGGGGAGGCTTTAAGTGAAAAACGCGTGATGTTCACATACATCAGTTGGTTATTTTTATTTTCAAATGTATTATATTCTTGCTATCGTTTCGTATTAATTCCGGTTGTTAATTGAAACTTTGCATTGGTATCATCTGCGCTCAATACAATAAGTCATCGCTAATGTAAATCAATAAAACCTGGACATGTTTGTTTGAAACAAAGAACTAAGTTCATCGTTCTATGTATTACCTACATATTCCTTGATCACCTCAAAATTATTTAAATTTCAAAACTCAGAATCTTTTAGAGCACACCTGAAGGTAAGCTGCGTTATTGAGTTTCAAGCCACTTAATAAAATACATTTAATATTATTATAGTGCGAAGTTGAAAGTAGATTTATGAACGTGATCAGCAAAGTTAAAATACGTATAAATCTTTTGCCCCCTGGAGTGATAACTGCTTAAGTTAACAAAAACAGGAGGATGCATTTATTCAAGACATAATCGGTGATGAAGATAATTAAATCGATTTTGAGAAAAATAATTTGGGATGAAATACCAAGTGAAGATCTAAAAGAATAGTGTTAGATGGTCCAGAGTAAAAATAAAACTTAGGTAGAGGAGGGTAAAAAAAAGAAATGTCTGAAGAAAGGAGATTCATGGGAAGATCTTCAATGCAATGTAAAATAACCATATTTAAACATCAGAATAGGCTTGATAATTCAATTGGAAAATAAACAGAGTATAATAGGTCTTGAATAAAGACAGAAGAAATCATTTAAATTCGAATTATCATTGTGTATTATAAGAGAAATTTCGGCTGAAATCACTTAAAATTGACTTTTTTAATTAGCTAGTCTTATCAGAACATGCAACGTTTCGACTTCCAATTCCGGATAAGTTTTCAAGTGCTTGTGAACGATAATTTTCAGTTTCTGGAAAATACTCTTTTTTGACGATCGATTTCAGCCAGGGATGTGTATTTGATCTGTTAGTGTTTAAATGAAATTGGGGTATAATTTAGAGACGGTTATATGTTTATTAATAAATAACAAACATAAACAACATTGCACTTATCAGGTCGAATCGTCGTGTAATATTAGTGTATATGTTTGTAATTAATTAATAAATATATATTGTGGTTTCATAGAAAAATGTAATCATCATTTTAGAATAAAACATTCTGTGCTTAATTTTGAAAAAAGAATATGGTTGTATTATATATAGGTAATAATTAATGCCGGATTAATATATGTTTAAAAATTTTATTTTTCTTATTAATTCCGGTTGTTAATTGAACTTTTCATCAGAATGCATTCGTGATATCAAAAAAGTTAGAAAGATAATAATGCAAATATAACTGGAATCGTAAAATTTCATGTTCTTTCTCCATTTATTTTATCAATCAGATTGTACAATTATAATTCACTAGAATTTGAGTGGATTCTAAATCATTAATATGTATAATGGCTGTTTGAAACGCGATTAAATTAAAAACTCAGACATACACAGATTAGAACAGGATGTTTTTGAAAAAAAAAATATAATTATAATAACCAGTAGCCTTTTTGAATCCGAAAAACATAATTTAACCTCTCAATTAATGTCTTAGATATTCGAATCGATTTTATATTTCTAAGATTGATAGAGGGAGATGGTTGTGTATCAACTGAGGCATATATTTAATTGGAAAAACAGCTGCTGCCAAGAAGATTCCTCTTTCGTCGGGTTTGTTTTCTTTGAGCAAAAAAGACGACCTGAATAGTCGATGAGGTGTCGCTATAGAAAAAGTCGGCCGTCAAAAGAGCAACACGGTTCTAATCCCTAAACAATCGAGATGAAGGAAACATGAAGGTATAGTTCCAAAATGGGTGACGTAATGGGTGTTGGTGCGTTTACACGGCCCCTCTGGAATTGGAGGCACGCAGTGAACGAGACAAAGCCTTATCAGAGACATCAGAGGCCTTGAGAGTGATCAGGGTACCTGGATGCATGGAGATCCTGATCCTCAAAAGCGCCCTGTGCGGCCTCCTCATGTAATCGGAGAGGCCTTCGGGTCTAAGCAATGGACAGCGGTTATCAAGACATGAGACTTGACTTGAGCAAACTAGAGGAATCTGCTTTTTGATTGTTGGCTCAAGAAAGAATCCACACTAATAAACAAGACGACACTGTAAGGAGTTGGTTGGCTTAATAAGCAGATGAAAAATATAGGTATGTATTAAAAAAAATCAATTTTTATTTGAAAAGTTGGAGCTTAATGTTACTTAAATGTCTGAAAAATTTCCAAAAACGTTATTAAAAATAATTATTCGAAATTTAATTAAAATAAGCAAAAGTAGTTTTAAAATAAAACTTTCATTGTAGATGTGTGTGGGTGTATGTGTATGGACATTTTTTGGGGTACTGAAGAAAATTTTATTTTCAATTTTTTTTTTTAGAACATTTTGAGATAAAAATGAATTTAAAAAGTGTTGTATCATTCGCGTCCATAATAAAGTTGTAATAGGAATAGCAGGGAAATGGACAAAAATAAAAAATACAGAGTTTTTATTAATTGTGCCAGACTTTTCGTCAATTTATTTTGACTTCCTCAGTTGCCCAAGTATTAAAAAATTTTTATTTAGTTTCAATTTTTAGGCACGATTCACACAATAAGGACTACTTTGTGTGGGAATCCGCAACCCAGATTTGATCTGTACCCAAAAAATCTGTTCATATATTACACTTATGGCAAAAAGTATTAAATATATAAAATAGTGAAATTGATGTGTGCGAAATTAAAAAAAAAAAAAAAAAAAAAAAATTGTATGATTTTGATCCAACTTACTATATATTACAAGATTCCATCCAAACAGATAGAAAAACCAAATTAAATAAAATTAAGTAAAAAGATAAATAACAAATAGGACAAAGAATAAAATAAAATATAAATGAATTATACATTTGTATGGTATATCACTTAACAATCTCTTTCCATACTGATGATTCTTTGTTTCATAGAAATTTAATTACCTACCCATTTCTTTGATCAAGTATTCATTAATGTATTATTTATGAAATTAAAATGCGACTAGCATAAAGAAATTATAGAATTTATTCATCTATTGTGTCTAGTTTAAAAAAATCAAGTAGATATTTTTATCTTCATTAAATTTATTAAATGAAGACTGCATACCTAACTTGAATCTCTTCCGAATGAAATTTATTCTACAGGGAAATACTTTTATTAAAAAATCTATGTAAACCCCTGAGAACTTCACATGAACTATTAGTGATAAATAATAATAGAACATAAGTCAAAGATGTTTTTTTGTGAATTTCTTTAAATACAAAACACTTCACAGTCTTTAACATCAAATAATTATCATTGATCGTCCAAAGTTGAATGATTAATTCAACAAACAACTAACTCCGAATCTGTGTTACCGTAAAACTAATGAAAAGTTTTGGAATTATACTAAAGAACTTGACAAAACTTTGAATCCTTTTTTCGGCTTGATCTTAGTTAGAAATGTCTGAAACGTGGAGCAAAACAATGCTTTATTCTGCATTTCTGGATTTAATTTTAATAAAACCAAGATAACTGAAGAATAGAACTTGTAGTCATTATGGTATAAAAATATTTATATTTACAAAACAAAGAGCTGATTTGGTTTGGGACTTCTAGCATACGATTGAAAAAAGTACACAAGAGAAGCTATCAAAGAGTAGATAATAAGCTGAAACTACCAGGAAAGTCTCCACGTCTGTGCAAGATTCAATTTTCTATTACTGATGAACATTTTTCAGAATAGTTTACGGATAAATTAAGAATTGGAAAATTTTCACTTTGTCCTAGAATTAAAAAAAAAAAATCAATTACAAAGATATTTCTATGTTGATTCGAACATAATTTGAAATGGATTATCTTTCGCTTCATTTAAAAAGGATGTGTAGTAATAAAATAATAAGAAAACCCGTTATTTTAGCCCCTATTTTAGAAGCCGAGTTAATTAAATGTTGATAGATATATTGAGATTCAATCAAGCATTAGCTCATTTTTCATAAAGAAATTCAGTGGTTGAGATCTTGTAGAAATATAGGGATGATCAGAATCTTTAGCAAGATGGATGATGAAATTAAATTTACAGACAGAAAAATTTATTTATTTATACATTCAAAAAAAATCTTAGTCAGTAGAGTATTAATCACTTCTAGGATAAAATCATTAGCATCATCTATCAATTTTCTTGTTGAAGCTTTAGTGATCAGAATGATGAAATGCAAGATTCTTTGGGGTTGTACTACCAAGCTGGTTTATATTTTAGTCGAAACGTCGGGAACAATCTTAACTGGATGTAAAATGAGCTCATAATAACGAAAGTTGTAACAGATCGATGTGGGTGAGTTGAGAAGCATAAATCAAAAAGTGTCTCTTTTGCATGATATAAATAAATGACTAGAACTATAAATTTAATTCCTTGCAAAGGGCTTGAATTAGTGCAAACGTCGTGAATAAACTAGAAAATTTTATTTTTCTAATTCACCATGGGCTATCCGAACTTTATTCCGAATAAGCCAAAAGGAAGTTTCTTCCAGAATGAACCAGATAAGTAGTAGAAATCTTAAGCTTAGTTTAGAAACAAAGTGTGTGTGTTTTATGTTTAAGGTATGATTAGTCCAGGCTAAAAATTAAAACCTATAAATCAAATCAATGTTTCATTGAATAACTATACACATTTTAATTTTTATAATTTTGTCATATTGGTTTATAGACCCTGAGGGAAAAATCCTCCGAAACGTCGGTTTGAAAGGAAAGGAGGAAGAATTCCAATAAATTACACCTTATTTTATGTGTTAATTTTTTCTTTCCTCACTACCTCTGGGCTGCCTTCCATTACTTTCAATTTAAAACTAAACTTTTTAATTTAATCTATAAGTTTGATAGTACCTATAGATACTAAAATGATAGCTTCTAAATACATTATAATTAATAATATATATATATAGCTTCACCCTGGTAGAAAAATTGAACAGAAAATGGCCAGAAATGTGTTGGTCTGTTGGTCAGCTGAAATATGGCTATATAAGATCTGACCAGAATTTGAATATAAATATAACGCTCTGGTTTGGATAGTCTATTTTTTATGGGATGCATATGGCCATAATATGCCCATAACTGGTCAGAATATACCTACCTACTCTACAAAGTTATTATGAAATTATTTACCTACATATGAAAAAGGGCTATTTGGTATGTAGGTTTATCATGTCATAATAAAAATAAAAATTTGAAAATTATGTTATTTAAATGAAAATTGGTAGATGACTAAAAGAATAATTTTTTTCTGTTTGAAAATCAATAGTGTCTTGTCTATTTGGTTTTCATTTACCGTAACTGAATAAATCCCTTAAATCCTTTATCATCGGCTGAGTGCCGCCCCTGAATGGGGTTGGTCCCCTAGCCATTCTTAAAAAAGAGCTCTTCTATAATTTATAACTCCTACAATATGCGGAGAAATGTATACTTATATTGATCTGGATTTTCCAAAAATGATTGCTATTCTCCTTCAAAATATGATATTCATCTTTTACTATTTGAAATTAATTTTTATACATAGGTATATTCTTAATTGCCTATGGGCCGGAAGCGAGAGCATAAATCTCTATACTATATATATTTAGGTAGATGTGGTGGTTCTGTATTAAATTTTTACAAGTAGGTATATAGAATCTTTTGTTTGATTGAAATTTAATTATTTTTTTAAACCATAAAAGGCTTCATATTGCAAGTATCTAACTGTTGCTGAAACTTCATGAGCGTGGTTGAATGATTTGTTGCCTATATTTTAGGTAACAGTTCTTGATATGCTTTTCAAAGAGGTCCTTTAGCAACTGCAAATCAAATTCGCACCAATGGTAAAATTTGGAATAGAGAAAGATATTCAGTCGAATATCTCAAGTCGATTTTCTTAGATATCTTAGAAATCTTCAATTTTTTTTGGGCTTATTTAGTATTTTTCTCTAATTATGGCGGAAGTGTAGCCTATTTCTAAAGAAGGGACACCCGAAGGGGAGTGTATATCATGCAGTTGGAATTGTGATGTTGCGGTAAATGGGGATTTTATGATGCCCATAAGAGATCTAAAACCCAAAGACAACACAAGTACCTAGATAACGGTGAACCCCTGTGTCGTGACTGGGATGCGAACCTGAAACACCATGAATCTAACCACAAGAGCATGCTAGCCAGTATCTGTAATGTTATTTTCTAGTTAAAGAAAAACGAAATAAGAAAATAACATGTTCAATGGAAATGTATATATTTTGTTTTCTAAATACAGCTCGCACTTAAAGATATCTTTATTTTATGCAAAGTTAAGTCATAAACCAGTAAGTAACAAATTATGAATTTAGTTCACAATTGATATTACCTACATAGAAACCTGAAATTTGAAGATGTCACTTTTTCGAATTCTTCGATTACTATAAATTATTATTCAATTATTAGCTGTTTTCAAATGATTTAAACAAAATTGTATAAAAACTTTCAAAAATGCAGGTGTTAACTTTTGAAAACCGCATAGGTAATTAAAATGTCTCGTGTCTGATAAGTAACTTCCATTAGAGCAATTATCAAATGGCAATTACCTGAACAGTAATGATGCAAATTATATTCATCAGGAAGCAATATAAAAACTTTTAATTTTTTAAATTACTAACGAATAAATTAAGAAGTTAATAAACGTCTTAAGGAGATGTCGTTTCACACCTGAAGGTGTAAAAGAAAGAGAGTTGTTCGCTTGTATTCATATCGGAGAGAAGTTAAAAAGTTACATTCCTAAAGAGTGCTAGTTGTCCTTTGATTAATCGTGTAGATGTGGATAGTAGATAGCAGTGAAGGGATGTGCTAAGGGTGCAGGCTGGTCCTCGGGGGCGGGCCATGATGGCTGGCGGCGGGGGCGGAGCAACCACGCCCCTCGGCTGGCTGCCCCTGGCGCTTAGGCCTCCCGGCTGCCAGGGCGGCCGCCATCTTCATCGGACCCAACACCAATCTATTTCGTTACAACCAACGGCCCGAAATACAAGATGCATGAGCTGGCTGTTGTTTGCAAACTTGAAAAATTGCCCTCTATTTAATGGATGAGGGATTCCGGGCGGAGAACAGAAGCTAGACCTACTGTCTTACGGAAAGAAAGAATCTTTCTCAACCAAAGAACAAAAAAAAAAAGCCGAAAAGAAATAATTGTATTACCATATATTTATTTAAATTGGAAAATTTTATGATAAATATATATATTATAATGTTTTAGAGGGTTTGAAGCATAACAATGGCAACGCTTCGTATCTTTATTGATAGATAATGATAATTATAGTAAGGTCTCTTTAATCAATACAACTCTATGAAAATTTCATGAATATTGTTGTAAAAGTTTTAAATAAGTACCCATTCTCAGTAACTTGGTCTTCGGGGAGAATCGAAACAAAAATTAATTCGAAAACGACGTTTCATCTCTTCATAGAGACATTTTCAAAACGAAACGTAGCTTTTATATAGGTAAATTTTTGTTACGATTTTCCACAAGTTCCTGAGAACTAAAATTTAAAAAAATCATGGATACGAATCATTTAATAGAATTTTATAAATGGTTTTCATAAATGAAATTAATATTAAACAGCGACATTTTAAAAACAAAAGAAAAATGCATGAGAAACGAATTAGCCGGAAGAATCTTAAGAAAAATTTAATTTAATTATAAAAATCTTTTATAATAGTAACATCGATTTTTTATATATCTACAATTCTATTGATTTTAAAAGAAAAGAGACATGATTAAGTTTTTTTTTTTTGTGAAACCTACCTCGCAATTTTACGCAATTTTTATTATTAGGTACCTGATTAAGTGTTAAACGTACGTTATATTAGAAATCACAGCATTGTTATTATCAGAATTTCCACGAACATAATAATATATTAACAAGTAGGTATGTGTACGAGAGAATCCATAAATGTTCTCATAAATAAATATGGAATAATGTTTATTTCTATGTTAAAAAAAAATCTTTACATTTAGGTATACTGAGACAAAATAAATATACAGAGTATATTTACAGCATCATGCAATTCGCTAATTATTCAAATGTAATAGCCTTCAATGTGAGGAATTTACGTTTTCTGGACACCTATACTTTATCTATCATAGCCCTGAAATGAATTTTAATTACCTATATAAGCTAATATAACGACAAAACATATTGAAGCTCGATAGGTATTAAAATACAAGGTTTAATTATAAAACGTGGACTTTGTACGATTTTGTTATTTTTTTACCATTGTTTTTATTTTATTTATTTTTTTATAATATGAAGTAGATAAAGGTAACTACCTATTGTATTTTAACGAGCATAGGTTTTGTTGTCAAATAATAAATAAATAAAAACAATGGCATATAATGCATCACACATTTTAGCATTAAAAATTTTCTAAATAATTTGTTCTGGTGGCAAAATGTTTATATTTTAAATGAGGAGAACTGATTAGATTTTGAGTTTTATAGCTTTAGAACTTGGTGGGTTAAAAATGCACAAAATATCATTTTTTTTTCTTACGATAATTAAAATAAAAAATAAATTTCTAATTTAGTTTATTATTTTTTTGCTTATTTGTTTGAAACATTTGGAAATTTATTGTCCAGAATTGTTCTGTCTTTAAATCCAAAATAAATAAATGATTAGATTTTGGGATTTCTAGCTTCAGATATTGTATGATTAAAAATGCAGAAAATCAGAAAAAATCGAAATACTTATCTGAAGCTATCCAATGGTTGTAGCTAATAAGCTGAAATTTGACACACGTTATTCTTATTAATTGTTTGAATTTTTGGACAACCGTGATGCGACATGAAGATATTGAGGAATAAGTATTGAGATGATAATAATTTGCAGTTATAGTACTTACCAAGTTTTTCTAGCTCAAAAAGTAAGCTAAAAAAAAATTGCCAAATTGCTAAAATTTGCGGAAAGCATAGTGAGTATTAAACAAGTTTTCATTTGTTTCTCCGATTTCCTTCTGAATTCAGATTGTTTTAACGAAATGAAATTAAGATAGAGGGCTCCCATTAAGAGCAGCGTTTCCTAAAGAACACGGCGTGAGAGTTAATGAATGACAAGAGGACTTCAGAACATCGACCGGCAATAAACTCGATTAGAAACGATGCTCTTCCAAGCACTAATAAAATGGTATAAAGGCCTAATCAGGAAGGCTTTTGAACCTCTCCGCATCTGGATAGCCTCCTTATGGCAGATGTAAAATTCACGTTGATATCTTGAATATTAACACTTTCTTTTCCTCTGAAAGTCAAGTCCACAGAAAAACAGAGTTTTGCTAGTGGCCCCGAAAAAATGTGTTATGTTCAAACGTCCAAGCATCTATTTATCTGAATTAGATGTTCGACTTTAGTTATTACTCCTATAATTTATTTATTTTTATTTTTTCCTCGGGATATGAGTAAATTTTTAAAAAATTTTAACAGATATTAGAAATAAATATTTAATTATAATATTATAGTAATTATACTTAACTGAATATTTTTTTTCTGTTTTCTTAGTTAAAGGAGTTAAATAATAATGATTAGTTATTTTTGATGAGATTTTCCACTATTTCAGAATACTCAATATTTCGACTCCTAATTTTGGTTAATATGATTAAAACACGATCCTTATCAGAACAAGCTAAGATAGAGCTTGTTATTTGTTAATACATATAACAATCATAGGTAATAAAAAGACTTGTATATTAGGAAACTAATTGAAAACTTTTATATTCTATTCGGACTATCTCAACAAAAATCAAAAATATCTAGCCAGCGCTATTTTATCAGAGAATCTTCAAATTCTTAAACATAATTATACGTACCTATATACTCAATTTCTTAAATTATTCCCCGAGAATGAAAAAATGGCAACCAAGACACAGTAAGGTGGGCGAACTAAGTGCCCCTCTTATCTGACTGTATGACACCAATCAGGCCCACGTTTCAGTATAATATGTTTGTTTCGGGAGACATCAGCGGTTTCAGCTTTCAGGCGCACGCCCAGTTCTTTTTACTGATGATGTCTACCCCCAAAACAAAATAGCAATTTCTACAGTAAATATTAAATAAATTACTCCGAATAAGTATAGGTACATATAACCACGAGCAAATCGGAAATAGTGAAGACCTACGAGGTTAACTTTTCCCGGTCCTAAGTGAACTGTTTCTCCAAAACGAAAGAAGGGGATAAAATTATATTAAACATATAAAATTAATAAATATAATGTGTATCTTTTATAAGTCTTTGTAAGCTTTGTATTTTAATAGATGAAGGAGGAGGTATCAGCCAATGATGGAATCACTGGGTTCAATAAAACACCTTTAATGAGACGTTTCGGCCTGAATTTTATTTGGGCATCTTCAGTCAATTAGGAGTTATACACAAGAAGATGGCCAAATAAAATTCAGGCCGAAACGTCTTAAGGTCTTAAAGGTGTTTTATTGAACCCAGTGATTCCATCTTTGACTGATACCTCCTCCTTCATCTAGTACAGTTTCTTCACAGCCACGAACTCTTACAATACTTTGTATTTTAATACTTAATTCTTTGAATATTTTAATATTTTTGCTACATAGGTTTACACGTGGAACTTTGTGGTGGCATAGACGGCTGACCTTAAGTCACCAACAAATCAACGATTTTTATAATGGTATTAGTTCAATTTGTATAATAATTAAAAAATAACCTTTTTACTGGACATTAATGTGGATGAATTTGTTTGAAAGCGTTGGCAACCTTTATAAGTTTAATTTGAGTCTTTGTAGGTATATTGGTTCTCGAAATGAAATAAAATTGTTGCATAGTTTCAAGGGGCAATTAAATGAATGATTTTTCGAAAAGGGTGCTGATAGAAGGTTTGAAGTCCCTGCATGGTATATCTTCCAGTTCGAGCAAGTCAAAGACAAGTTCAGATGAGTTTTAGTCGAATAAAAATTGTTCTCGCTGAGGAACAATTAAAATAGTAATAATACAAAAAAAGGAATAAATAAAAATAATTTGAGAATTTTTAGACTAATCCAAACTCTCAATATAATTATAAGATCGGAAATAACTAAGGCTGCTATTTAGACAAGTATAACTTGCTTATAGCAATAGAATTAGGAGAAATTTAAGATTATCTTATAGGACAGGCGGATTCATTGTGCAAGATATGGTCGATTAAAATCTCAAGGATTGTGGCGTTTAATTCAGAAGATTTAATTTCTGACTCCTACCCTCACTCAAGCAAAGTAGTATCCGTTTGGGGAGAAGGTCCCAAAATATATTAAAAAAAATCCAATGTTAAATTTAAAAAATAACTCAAATGGTGAGCTATTCGATGAAATTTGCAAAAAAAAGCCAAGATTAAACTAAAATTTTAAAAATTTAAGGGTACTTTTTTGGACAGCATCCCCTGGTTGAAAAGTCTCCAACCGCCACTGCTGTGTACCTACATATTTTGTTTAAAATTTTAGATATATATAATAAACTATTCTTTCTTAATTTTTTTATATTTTAATATACCTAACTATGTAATTTTAAATATTTTGAAAGATTTGGTCGCTTTTTTTGGTTCTACATATATACTTATATATAATATTGTATATAAATAAGGTTGTATAAGCAATAAGTACCTATTTAAAAAAATGGATTCATTTTTTTTAAATAATCACGTATAACTGTAGAAATATGAATGTCTAATTGATATTAGAAAAAAATCCTAATCGAAACATTCCGTTTGAGGATCGAATCAAAATTTTAATAAGGGATTTGAGAAAGAAAATTCCCATATATTTCAATAATGTTTTAAAGTAAAACAGAATACAAAGTTTCCTGATGCTTGAAGGCTATTATAAAATCCCCATCCGCTCTTCGTCTTTCTAGTTTAGTTTTTATTAAGGTTCTAAATGCATTTTTTTAAAGCCCTATTTTTATTTTATTTCACGACTATTTTAAGAGCGACCGGCAAAAAGTTGCTAAGCCACAGGTATCGGTCCCAAAGGACTCCCATAAACGATGAAAGAGTGTAATAAAACGATCTGCTATTCATTCAATTGAAATTTACTGAACTATATTTACGTTTACAAGCCTACGCCAAATAGAACGATCAGCAGGCGAGGATAATAAAACCAACAATATATCTTTATTTGGATAGATATCGGAGTCGAGATGAGAACTATTACTCTGCATGGCAGGTGATGGAATTGCTCCAATGCAAAAGTTCTTAGAATTGGAGACAAGGATAAATAAACGAGCAGTTAAGAGGCATCGATTTAATACCTGCGCTCTTACTGGATGGGTTATAATTCTATCCGAACAAGCTTTCAGAGAAAGATAAGCAATCGGGAATTTTTAAGATTCACAAACCTAGGAATACTAATAGAAAAGTTAAAAGTGTATTCAATTGCATTTTTTTATTCATGAGTGGGACTTAAATAAATTTGAGTGCGTCTACCAGTTCTTATAGAGGCCATTTTTATGAGCTTTGGCTCGAAAGAGTTTGTTTATAGGATTAAATAGTCACTCCCTTGAGTCTCCTCCATAGATCCATGGAACACGTCTTGAATATAATACTATATTTAGGAGATGTTTTTTTTTTCATTTTCCATCAGAAAAGTTCTATAATATTGGTATAAAAATTATTTTATTGACACAGAGGAAATAGATATTTTAAAATTGCCAGAAAATACAAAACAAACTACAATTTATTTTCTATTCTATACTAGAAGTAGGTATAGAATATATAATATCATCTGGGCACGAATACTAGTGGGATTGCCCGAAGATATTTTGACAAGCTCTCCACCTTGGGCCCTGGTACATTATACTATATTAAAAAGTTTTTCTGCCAAGATGCCTGCTGTCTTTGCGAGAGGCGTCTCAGATTACCAAAAGTTAGTCGGGTATCAGAAAAAAACTTTAAGAACATAAATATTTCATACGAAAAACTATGAAATGGAAAAAAAAAAATCTTAAATATTTAAAAACAAATTATTAGTAAAAAAATACCTACCCTAAAAATTTATTTAAATAAAAAAATAGCAAAAATACATACTAAATATAGTAGATATTTTTTAATATTACATAATGTTCTTGATTGTATATTATAAGAAATATATAATACAGTATTCTGATGGCTTTGTCTCATTAAAAATGTGAAATCTTAGGTGGTTTCAGCAGAAGCTTCTCTTTCGATAAAAATATCAACAGCTAAAGAATCGAATATGCAAAATTCAGAAATATGTTTATCAAAAAATTTGAAAGTGAAAGTTTTTTTATCATGTGGATAATTAATAGCAATTTAGTTGACGTCGCAACTGTTATAGTTAAAAAATATACTGGATTTGACTGAAAATTGGCGGAAACAGTGAACAGCTTCAGGGGAGATTTTTAAAAATAAATATATACCTACCTACATTAAAATTAATTCTAGATAAAGAAGATCTTTTAACCCCTCAAGGTACGAAACAGGTGAACTTTATGGCTGGAATAAAACCGTTCTTTTTCTGATTGTTTACAAGTAGCTTATATAAATGTGCGGGTCATCTCCATTTTATTGCATCTTGTCGATGTGAGATTGCATTGACCAGCAAAAGGTCAGCAGGTCATTTGTTCATGATAAATTTATCCAAACAAGTGCATACTCTCGAAGCTGAAGAAATAAGGGACGAGGGCGTAGTATGTGGAGGGTTAATCTGATCGTGATGGTGGTTAATCGAATTGTAGCCCTCATCTCGACGCTTCGATGGCCCCGGGCCCTTTTGACGCTGATTCAAACACAAGTCCCTTTTTCAAAAACAACCCGTCACAGTTAATCTTCATTCACAGCGAGCTCGGGGATCACGAAGGGGGAAGTTGCAATTGCCACCCTCCGACAATTCGATTTGTCACTAATAGATTGAGAGGAGAGCAGATTTATTCGATTATCATAATTAAAGTAAAAGATAGGATCTTAATAATGAAATAAAAAGCATCGCAGCCGATACTATATTCACTAATGAGAAATTTCTAAAAGAAAAATTATAAGAAGATCCATTTAATTGAAAAGATTTTGTTTTGCCGAGAGTAGCAGAGTTGTTGATTCATAAAGAGATATCAATGAGGTTAGTCCTCTGTTTGATGCAAATGAACATGTATAACGAATATAAATATGTATATATTTTTTGTAATAGTTTGTTATGTGACCAGCTCCCTATTACAAGAAAACGAAAACAATGGGAATATATACTCATCAGTACCCCTTGCCTAAAAACTTAATTTCTGGGCAGAAGAGTGTTAGGAATCACTCTCTATTTGAGAAAGACAATATTTTGTTACCACCGTTGCACAAGAAAGTTAGGACTGATGAAAAATTTTGTTAAGGCTTTGGATAAACACGGTGAGTGTTTTGGGTCTTGAGAAAAACATTTTAAGGTCAGTAATAGTAAGTTAAAAGAAGGCATATTTATTGGGCCGAAAATCCGTGAGAGAAATGCGTATGGTTAGCTTTCAGTCAAGTACCTATGCTGTAATATTTTTGGAAATTTGATAGCTGACAAGGAACTTGTTAAGATCTTATTGAAGTGTTACAAGTATATGGGGTGCAATATGACCTAGAAAATTTAGTTTTTACATTAGCATTTGGACTCCCCCCCTTAACTTGGGCGCGGTTAGGGACGAATGCGGCGAGAGATTTCACCAGGATATTTCTGTAATGGAGAAACGATATTCAGGAAAATAGGTACAGAACATGTTAGCAGACTATTGTTGGGACCTCAAGGTAGAGGTTTCTGCTGGTAATTACAAACCATAGAGTTCAAGAAAGAAATTTTGAAAATGTTAGTAAACATGTTTTTTTCCTTTTTTTTTTTTTTTTTTTTTGTTGCATGAAATTTCTTCATTGAACAGTCAAACGGTCCTATACATATTTTTTAATTTTTTTATATTTCATAGTTATTCACTTAAATATTTAAATCCTATTTCATGAGCAAACAAACAAAAATAAGTTAAAATTTCGAAGTATTATTACAAATTATTAAAAACAAAAAAATGAAAATTAGGGAAAACGATAGGTGATATAGCATTTCTACTTTCAGATTTAGATTCAGCGGGGTCGAATTATAAATAATCACCTATTTTCGTTCAAAGGCGAAAAAGAAGTTTGGATTTGTTATTACTCCTAATATATTTCTATAATTCATATGATTGAACTGGAATATTCTTTGGGGGGGGGGGGGGCCGCCCGGGCAGCCCTGAGGAAGACAAGTGGTTAAAATTTTCTTGGTTATTCCCACTATTCTAACCAATTTGGAGTTTCAAAGCAGATATGTAAGTAAATGGATTTTATATATTTTAGTTTCAAGTTAACTTGGATATAATTCATCTGTCCACCTGAGGAAAAAATCAAGGACTTCATACTCTGTCAGCCTACTCTTGGAATGACTTAATAAGGACTCGAAAACGATTCCAAAGTAAGAATTTTCAAGTTGATCAACCTGAGTACCAAAGACTCAATAAGCATATCAATATACCATATATTTAATGAACAAAAATTTAAATAAATTTTAAATCTTTCTTACCTAGTAAGAAAACTTGGTTTTCACTTAAATACATAAAAATAGCAGTTAATATTGTTAAAGCCATGCCAGGTCAGTTTATTTTGTCTTTAATTCTTTGTTTATTGAGGGCATTCAAACCATTTACTATTTAGCATAATTTACAAATGAAATACAAGACATTGATTTTACAGTAGTACAACTCTCCAGCACCCTCTACAAGCTCCGAATCCGCTACAGTATCGAAAATGTCTCACATCTGTAAAGAGGGGCGACAAACATCCCCCTTGCCACCATAGTGCAATTCAGATACTAGCTATCAGACTAAGGGCCAGTTGTATGTCGGTTGGTAAACTCTTTTCACAAAGGGTAAAACCTTAAAATTCACCTTGGCCCGATGGGTCTGTCATCTGATTGGCTATCCCGTATGGAAATAAATAGATTTTCGAAATATGTTTTTTATATATTTTTAGAAAATATATTAAAAATATAAAAATTTTATGTTAAATTTATATAAAGTTTATGTTTTTTAATATATTAATATAATTATATTTTAAGAATATATAGAAAACATAAACTTTATATAAATTTAACACACAATTTTTATATTTTTAAATATATTTTCTAAAATATATAAAAAACATATTTCGAAAATCTATTTATTTCTATAAGTGATCCCACCGGGCACAAGGTGAATTCTAAGGTTTTACCCATTGCCAACGTTTAAAAAGTGTTTACAAACCGATATACAACTGGCCCTTAGGGCCGATTTTTTGACGGTTTGTTAAGTTAACGGTATTCACCAAGTGCCCGGCCAAATGGCCAATCAGATGACATGCACTTTCATCCGATTGGCCATCTGGCCGGGCACTTGGTGAATAATAACGTTTGACCGTTTGTCAAATTAACAAAGTGTTAACAAACCGTCATAAAACCGGCAATAAGAGACCTTATTGACTCCCTTGGCTCAGTGATCAATCGAAGAAGTGTCTCCGCTCTTTCTCTATAAATACTACAACGATATGTATTTCGATATGATGAAATCACAAATTCCATTGAAAGGTATTGTGGGAGTACTCGATACGCGGTTAAATTAGAGAAGTGGCGAATCATTTAATTCATCAATTCTTTTAGAGACGGAAATTCTTTCTCCATCTCTTACAAGCTTGAAAAATACTTTTTGAACAGTTTCTTCTCTACTCTTTGGTAATACAAGAGGTTTCATCTTCTCAATGCGTGGCTCTAGTTTAAGGCTTTCTTAAAAATAGCGATTTTTTTTATGAGCAACTTAAGTTCAATTTGAAAATTTCTTAATATCATTTTTTAAAAACAAATTTGTATCCTATTTGGAAAGTCTTAATGTAGGTAAATGAAATTATGTGATTAGTGATTTTTATTTTAATTGTAATTTCATTATTCGAAAAAGTATTAATTTTCCATCTCTGGTCCTCTCTAAACTAGACACATTGTTTTTTCCAAAAGGCAAAAAATTGTCATTAAATGAAATAGTTCTGGTTTGCAAATTTTATTTTCTAAAATTAAATTATTTCAAAAAGAAAAAAACGACTCGAATTCAATAAAAATCAAATTGTTACCATAAATTACATTGGCAAGGCTATGTTTTTATCGCTTTGGTTGTTAATCTCTCTAGAGGAGGTGGAAGTTCTTGTCTGATCCGGAGGAAGAGTCGCAGCTAATACTAGCTCGCTCCCAAACCAATCCGATCTGGAAGAGTTTCGTTTGCTATTTGAATTCAATTTACGTGGCCTCTAACAACGAAACAGATTTAATGATCGTTTCGAGACGTGGCCAAGGCATCCGGTTCGGCAACTGACATCTTCATCAGATCCCGTCATCTGTAGAAATTCCTTCATTGCGGCAGCATATCGTAAAAGGTTGAATATAAAGATAAGATGATAGCCGAGAAGTTGTAAAGGCAGCAGGTTGGTTAGCCTCTCGCACCAAAAAAATATCGTTATAAACTTTATAACGAAGCCTTAAAAGTATTTGATTAAATTATATCGAGCATGTAACTATAAAATACAAAAAAAAAACTTCTCATGTTTATAATCTCATTAATTTTTTTTATTCTTCCAATGTAACATCTTACTGTTATATTGGAATAGAAAAATTGAAACAAGTGTTATAAAGGATATTCGGTTGTTAAAACCATCGAAGGAGTTCAATTTAATTAGAAATGATAATTAAATGGATAATAAAATAAAGGAGCAAAATACTATTAAGACATAAAAGATTTAGAAAAAATGTTCCGAGGTTACTAAACTAGTAATTTATATAATAGTGATTAATATATTTCATTAATTTAATATAACGCCGAGTGATAGTGAGATAATTGAATATGAGAATTAATTTTCATTATTGACAACTATAAAGAGAGGCGTATGAAATAAAAACTAGGGAGAGGTACTCATCAGATATGTGAAAAATTGAAATAAAAAAAAAAAATAATAAAAACTAGGTGTATAGAGAATTATATTAATTAGTAGATCTCTAGAGACAAGTTCAAGCCCCATATGAGACCATATCGCTATTTCTATGTTTAAAAGGCTTTTTTGGAAAAACGTTTGTAACATCCTTTATACTATAAACCCAGTATTGTAATCTTGTTTTTTTATGTTAGCAATTGAAACTAGTCGATTTATTGTATGGCCATTTGGCCAGTGAGGACTTGTATTATATTTACTAGTATTCGGGAAGCGTAGCTTTAAATATGCCAGATCCTTTTTTAGTCCTCCCCATTTTGGAATACCTATATGCCGACACCATATAATATCTTAGAAAGTCTTATTTCTTTGCAAAAGAAGTAAATTCAATTATAACATGAAATCTATTAAATATCTATTTGTAATATTTATTTTAATATTTTCAGCTTAGAAAAAAGATGAAAGCAAAACCTTCGGAATTATTGCATCAAATTTATAATATATTTGTATACCTAGATATCAGAGGCGGTTGGTGACTTTTCAACCTGGGGATGCTGTCCAAAAAAGTATACCCTTCATTTTGTGAAATTTTATTTTAATCTTCGCTTTTTTTTTTCATCGAATACGGCGATATTTTCGTTATTTTTCAAATTTAACATTAGATTTTTTAAAAATACATTTTTTGAAATTTGGGACTTTCGCCTCAAATGGATATTACTGCTTTATGGGAGTGAGTTTAGGAGTGAGAAATTAAATCTTGTGACTTAAACTCCACAGTCACTGAGATGGAAATCGACCATCTTCCACAATGAATCAGCATGTCCTATAAGAAAATCTTAAATTTCTCCTAATCCTATTGCCATGTGCAAGCTATATGACTTGCTATAGCACTCTTAGTTTTTCCGATCTTATATATTGAGAGTTCTTTGAAATGGATTATTCCAAAGATTCCCAAATCATCTTTATTTATTTCTTTTATATTATTTCTATTTTAATAATTCTTAAGCGAGAATAATTTTTATTCGACTCCAACTTGTCTGGACTTTTCTTTGACATGCTTGAATTGGAAGATATACCAGGCAGGGACTTCAAACCCTCTATCGGCATCCTTTTCGGGAAAAATCATTCATTTTAAATGCCCCTTGAAATTATGCAACAATTTTATTTCATTTCGAGAACCAATATACATACTCTTCAATACAAAAAATATTTTTATAGAAATATTTGAAATAACGTATAATAATTTAATGATCTTCCTGAATTTATGAAAATACTCTAAATATGTTTGAAATTTTAAGGATGCGCCTCATCAACAGCATCCATGGACCACACGCCACTGATATATACCTATATACAATACATAATATCTATGTATTAGATGAAGGAGGATATATCAGCCAAAGATGGAATCACTGGGTTCAATAAAAAGCCTTTAATAAAACGTTTCGGCTTGAATTTTATTTGGCCATCTTCAGTTAATTAGGAGTTATACACAAAATGCGGTACACATATGTGATCAAACTATTCAAGCCTTGTCAAAAATAAAAATTTTTTTAGCTTCATGTAAGTTTATAACGTGCCTGGACCCTTTCTGAAACTTTTGGGTCCAGGCACGTTATAAATTTACATGAAAAGCTAAAAATTTTTTTATTTTTGACAAAAATTGGTTTGATACATATGTGTATAACTCTATTGAGATGGCCAAATAAAATTCAGGCCAGAAAACGTGTTTATTGAACCCAGTATTCCGTGCTTTGACTACCTCCTCCTTCATCTAATACAGTTTCATCACAGCCGCGAACTCTAACAATATTCATAATATATATGTATAAGTTGATTTGCATCAAGCAAAGGACTACTGCCTCATTGATTTCCCTTTATTTCTAAGCATGATAAGAAAAAAAAATAGTGAGTAAATTCTCTACTTCGGACGGGCGTCCGGCAGGCGAAGTCTGTCAAGGGTACCAAGATTAATTATTAACTTCAGCTGTAAGAAAAATCTTTTTTTTTCTATTATAGAATACTTTACAACATTTCTATTAATTTTCATCAAAATTCTGATTGTCGATTATTTATGATTCATTTCCCCATTGTTTCTGTCTCTTTTGATTTCGCTCTTGTTTTTTTTTCTTTTGCGCCTTGTTAGTGAGTCATACGATCCATTCGAATCTTTCTCACCTGCATCTGGCCGGTTCTCATCAGCCTCTTGTGGTCCATTGTTCTTCCCGATTAGGGGAGCTGAATTTATCCCCGTGGCCACTTTGTGATTTATATCCGCTTTCAATGAGATAAATAGAGACTAGACATGAAAAGTGTCAAATATTTTTCATGAACCTGGAATTTCTCTGGGAATCATTCTCAGACGATCAGCTGTTATGAAGTCCAGCAATAAATAGGAAATCAAATATTTATATACAATTATTCTTCATTAAAATTAAATTCAGCCAACTAATAAACTTCATTGTCTGCACCTAATTCAGCTAATCCTCGTATTATGTTAAATTTAAGCAGAAAAAGTTCGCTGCAAATTTAAGCTAAACAAATTTAACCAGAAGTAGCCAAATAGATTTTTAGTTAAATCAAACATATGGAAGTGTGAGATCCTTCACCTCCATTCAGAAAAACCTTCGAATTATATTCCAATAAATATTATAGATTCGAATAATTATATTATTAATAATATTTTAACTAGAATAAAAAGTTTTAACTCATTACACTCTCCTTAAATCTTGCAAATAGTAAGAAGAGGTTTAAGCAGCTTTTGGAGATAGTGAACCCCAAACTAATAATTTTAATGTAAACTATTCGAAACATTTTTTATGGAACTTGATTGTTTGTTTATGTCTTGCCAAAAGGCAATGCGAGAAAATGAGGGTGAACCGCGACCTAATATCGTATACACCTACTTCCACTTCCACTTTCATTTCCAAGTAGAAGGATCAACAGTGTAGGGACATTATCTAATGAATCCCAAAATAATTCCAAAGACGTGTACACCTAATTCCAATCGCGGTTCATCCTTCGCGTGAAAATATCAAAAAATAAAATAAAATAAAATATATATTTTCTGAATTTCGATCTAAGTTTTGAAGTACAAAATCCATTAATTATTCATTTTGGAAATACCTACACAAATTTTGGCAGTAGAATGAGCTTTATATGACTTCATTCTTGAGTTATCACGGCTTTTGGAATCTAAAGCACATACCGAGAAAAAAAATGTTGAAAATGATCTTTCTTTGTACATATATTTTAAGCCTTTTCAAGCAAAATAAGAAAAAAAATCTGAAACCTAATCAATATTTTGGCTTCTACAGAAATATTTTTTTCTCAAATTTTTTTCTTGGTCAAAACCATATAAGTCGGGTCTCTTGCTAGCCTCCTTTAATCCCCATCCATCCCACCTGCCCTATCCTTCCCCCCTAGACCCACCTCCGATCATCATTCACCTCGCCAACCCTATACATGTACTCTGGACTCTCATCTTATCCTAACTCTGATCAAGCTCGGAATTCCAAGAATCTGGGTGGAGGATTAAAATTTGTAGACCTTCACCCATTACAAAGTACATACCTAGGTATATCAATAGAAAAAAGTTTCACTTTTGTCAGGCATGGATTTCACGCACATATTTTTTTAAAATTAATTCTGATTCTAAATAAAAATCGACCTTTTTATCAGAATTTTAAATTAAAATAATATTAATATATAGGTTTTAATTGAAGGAAAAAGTTACCAAGCATTGCTCGGTGCTCCAGGTAGTAATATTTATAGTAGAGTGAATACCACCAACGTGTATGAAAGAAAAGCCTTCGAAATTATAAAGTGTGAATACTATATTTATATTCTCAAATAAATACAAATTTTATACTTACATTTATCAAAAAGAGTATACATTCTTTGACTTTTTTTTAAATTCAACAAAAAAAAAATAATAATAAAATTTTAATTTTAGTTGGCTAAATGGAAGAAATAAGGAATCTTCCTTCATTCAGGGATTTTCCTTGATAATAATGTTTAATAATTTTTATACAAAATCATTTGGATGTTCTCCGAGTATTTATGTATGCATTTAGGACTTAGGATGTCAGCTGGTCTTCTAGTTGCTCGATTCGCTAAGCGTTATCAAAACTCAATCAAATGATGCAAGTGCCCTTTGTGCCCAACAAAGGGCTGGTTTATGTTACAGCACCCCCGTTCTCCATTCGATACACAAATGCACACGCCGGAGACCCTCTTCCCCTGTTGTTTGGTAATGAACAACGTAATGGGAATCTCTGGGAACAAATTAGCAGAGGGTGGATGGATTGTGTCAAATGGCTGATGCAGTTGGATCTGTGTCGAAAGAGTGGCATTTCAAATTCTGTCGACAAACCATTCAGAGTGGATTTAGATTGATCCACAGCTACAAACAAATGTTCTCTGGACGAGCTCATATTACGATAACATATTTTATTCTATATATTAGCTTCCAGGTCCCAATATCTATTATTTTTTCCTTTTTACTTTACCATACAGGATATGGTCAAGTATTGTAATCGTGCATGAAAAAAGTGGTTTTTTGCTTCGTTTTTTCAACATATCTAAAAAACGGCTGAAACTATTTTGATTAAAATCAACTGGTGTGTTCACCACACGACTTTCACATTTTCATTTATTTGAAATCATCGCGACACTACTAATTTACACCCCCCTTCCTTTATTTCGTTTTTTTTTATTTTCTCAAAAACGAAAAATCTTTTATGTAAATGTCCACTTCCGGTTTTGCGATTTCAATGACTGATTTATTTATTTCGCCACGCAGAGGGGGGCAGCCCTTTACAGAAGGAATACAGATTTGTTTACATATTAGGTTAAAACCCTCATCAGCCGTCCAAACAATTACGCCAGATGTTGTGGCTATTAGTGAAAAGTATATATGGGCGCCAGTAGGACTCCAGAACCGAGGCCAGAGTGTTGGGAGCGCCAAAAGCGCCCCACAACTGTGCAATGCGACAAGAAAAAAAACAATAATCAAATGTTACAAACAAAAAACAAAACAAAAAAAAAAGGAAAAAGCTTGCTGTACTCCTTCTAGCCTATATCGAGCTTAAGTTTCGAATTTCTTAGCTCTGAGACTTATGGTTTCGAAACGCGGGGGGTACATACGTATATTCTAAGAATATAAATGTGAAAGTAAAAATTGAACGTAACCATGGCATTTCGGTCTACAAAAAAACCCTAATAGGTGAACTCGAAAAAATGATATTTTTCGATATAATAACTGTTTTGTCAAAATGTATGTTAGTACGTTAGTTAGTCTGTAGTACGTGCGTTACCATTTTTTTTTTAATTTAGTTGCATTTTTAGTAAGAAAATCAAATTCTTGATAAGTGTGGGATAAATCACATTTTTATCGACAATACTTTTTTATTTTAAAGAAAAAAATATTGACATCAAATGGGCCATGTCTCAGGGACCACTTATAATCACAAAACAACTACGTTAATCTTTACTCTGTTAAAAAAAAATAGTCAACTTACTATGTTTACAATACTAATAGATAGGAATTTTACAAGATTGCGTATAGTAAAAAAAATATTATATTATATTGATAAATTCAGATTATTTAGCTCATTGCAAAAATACAAAAATAAATTGTAACTTTATTTCTTTTCTTGTATTAATTAGATACCTACATATTAGTAAAAAATATATTGTAAAATTAGAATACTGGTATGTAATATTACTAAAAGTCTTGAGGCGGACTTTCCATTTTTTTCTAGTAAAATTATATAAGAATTTTTTAACAGTGTAGACTACAAGGGTTATTTAAGCTAAAATAGTTGTATTTATTTAAAAATCACTATATTTTTGTATTCTTTTAACTTTAAGGGTTACCTTATGTGCTGTCTAAATGGGCTTTGTTCCCGGTGATATTAAATAAATAATTAAAAAAAACTTTAAGGGTTACTTGTTCCAGAACTGAAATAAATTTAACCCTTTGAGTACTGAATACTTTCTGCTTAAGTTCTCCATATGGACGGCGCGAGTTGCGATTGTGAACTCTGTTTAATTAATATATCGGACGCAACTAGAATCTAAATTATTAATTAATTATTTTTTGCCGAACGCATATATGATGCGTCCATAGGCCATACCTATAGCTTTCACCGGACGCATAGGTATATGCATAGGGCACAAAGGGTTAATAGGCATAAGAATACAAAAATGGCCACTTTGGACTCTCACATAGATATTTCATTTAATTTCAAATTAAAAAAAAAAAAAAACAAGCTTAATTCTATTAAAATAGATGTTTGCAGGGAATTTACACCAATTATTATTTTTTTCGCATCGATTTTTTTTCGACTTTACAAAAACAACCTTTACAAAAATAATTATTTGATCAAAGTTTTTTGATTTCAGGGAAAATCAATACACATAGATGCAAATTTTAAGTTTGCATCTTATTTACTTTACGAGCTACAATGCTATGACAGACCGACGGACAGGCAAATATTATAGTGATAATAATAGGGTCCGGTTTTAGATTTTAAACAAAACCTTAAAAAAGACAAAAGTTAACAACAAAACAAAAACAAATCTAGTTTAAAAAAACAAAAACTTTTTTGAAATATTTCTCATAAATTAAAGAATACTTAAGAAATAAGTATACACATCTAAAATCTAAATAGTTTGTATTAAAATACATGAGAGTTAAAATCTGTTTTATTACAAAAAGCACATAAAAGAAAGATGGGATGCTTAAACAAAATTTGTTTGTCATTTCATGGCTCGATTTTTTATATTTCGAAATAGAAGAATATTCTTGGATCAGTACACGAGAAAATACAGCAGGAAGCCTCTCATGTTTCCAGAAGCTATGATATTGCTACGCCAAGCAACATACAGCTGTAAAGCTGAATCCTTTCAGTCTGACATGAGGGAGACATAGTCAAACATCGAGAGACACTTGTAAATCATTTCCCACCCCGTCCTCCTCAGTTTCAACTGTAAATAATCCTCCAAACGAATTGGTATAATATTATCTTTTGAAGATTATCGCCTACGAGGCGTTTAATTGCCCGAGGCAGCTATTTTGAGCCTCCAGACGAGTGAGGACAAAGTGCCGCAGCCAACAGAGACATTAAGTACTAAATAACTTGTTCCAAGAGTGCACGACGGCGGAATGTTAATTCAAAAAGTGTTACTTTGAGGAGGAGAAAAAAGAATGCAGAGCGAAGGAGAGATTTCGATTAACGATCCAGCGATCAGAAAGAAAATAGCAATTTTTTTCATTAGGAATAGAAATAAAAAGCGACAGGCGAGAGACGGTACTTATGTGTTGGGGTTCCGTACTTATTTCATAAATCCATAAAAATAATTGAAAAATCATTGAATGCACTTGACGCTAAATTTTTACTATTCTTTTTCTGATATTTTTTTAAAATGTCAGATCAATTCTATAATTTATTTTATAATAAAAATAAAAAAAAAAAAACAGGGAAAAATTTGATTGTTAAGGGGGCAATTCAAAAATGGGCTCTTCAGATAAATTTATTAAACCCCGACTTCAAAAAAATTAAATGCAACAAATAAAATAATAAGAAATCAAAAATAAAATAAAATGCACTAAAAGGTATAAAATAATTATCTAATTTAGTTACAACTAAACGATGAAATTATAACATGAAATCACTTTTTGAAATCGGTGCCAAACATATACATTTTATGAATCGAACTCGATGGATCGTACTTAGTACGTTTGACGGGTAAGGAAGACAACATCGCGTAAGCATAGTTTGTTTGGCACCGACTTCAAAAAGTGATTTCATGTAATAATTTCATCGTTTAGTTGTAACTAATAAAATAATTATTTCATACCTTTTAGTGCATTTTATTACGTTGCAAGTTTGCTTATTATTTTATTTGTTTCATTTAATTTTTTTGAAATCAATTTTTCTCTTTTGAAAACAATGTTAAGAATAGCGACTATGATAATACCTTTAATTCTACTCCTAAGAGAAAGATTCGGGCGAATTTTATAAACCAATTATTTTACATTAATGTATACATTGTATTTGAGCTTCGACTCCAGAGATTACTTCTCCACCATCGACTGTTTTTGATCATCTTTTTAGTCCTTGTTTTTAGTAAGAGGAAAAAACTAATTAAATAAAAAAACCTCTTTTCCGATAATTATTCCAATTCCATATTCAATTCCATTTCCCAATCCCAATCCATCAGAAATTGATAAACCAATTATTTTATTAATTAATGTATAAATTATTTGAGCTTCGACTCCGGAGATTACTTCTCAATCATCGACTGTCCTTGATCATCTTTTTAGTCCTTGTTTTAATTAAGAGGAAAAAACTAATTAAATAAAAAAACCTCTTTTCCGATAATTATTCCATTTCCATAATTCTTTCTCACCATCAGAAATTGATAATAAAATTCAATTCATAAATAGAGAAATTATCTCTAAACGTTAGCGGATTTTAAATGAACGTTTAAGATTGTTTTTTTTATAAAAGATTTTATTTATTATGATTTTGATTATTTGCTCATAAGAATTGGAGATTTCCGTTATTTTATCATTGATCATATCAGCAGAACTTGACTTGCTTTATTTCTTATAATATATATAATATATGTTGCATATTGGAGAGAGATTGGTCTTAAGGGTTTGGCTAACGGCTCGGCAAGCTAGTTAGCGTTTGGGTTCGATTCCCGAGGGGACGATGCCCTCTGATATGCAATGTAAAAATATTTCTACTAAAATCTTTGATTTGCTCCTAAATAAAATAAAATTAAATTCACTTCTTAAAATTATTTTTCCTTTAAATTACTATTGATATTATTTCTTTCGATAATTTCGGGAATAGGAGGGATTATATGTAAGTCACGTGCATTTTTACTTATTAATTTCATTCGATGAAACCATAAATGTTAAATCTTTAGAGTTCTATAATTAAACGATTTCAACTTCTTAACAAAATATTTACTTAGAGAAAATAGAGGTAATTTTTTTTTTAAATCAAATTAGTGTATGCATTTGGGTTAGAATTAATTAAACTATCTGTAAACCACATTTGAATATAATTTAGTTTTTATAAGTATAATTTATACAGAAGGATTAGATCTATAATATAACTAGGATAAAGTTGGCATCTACCATAATCTTAGTAACAGATTGATTATCAAACATTTCAAAAATAACCAAATTGATTAATAAAAACCCAAGTTTGATATCAGTAAAATTTCTCTCTAGTCATTTTCAATTCAATATTCGTATTTGATAAATCGTAAGTAATTCCATGAATGAATTGTTCCAACAAAAAGAAGCAAATCTTTTATAACTCTCAGAAATTTAAAAATATGATTCGAAAAACGTGACTTTTTGTTATATATAAATAAACATCTTTTCTAAAGTCAAAGGTGAGCCGGGCTTTCAATTGGAACTCGAAAACATGTTCAGGATTCGAATTCAAACTCTCGATTTAAACGCATCCCGTATATCTCCTTTTTGTAATCAGGTTTTCTAACAATGTTGAATAACAAAACACCATTTCTGAATATAAATGATACGCTGAGCTGTGAACAGAAAGAACACAGAAATCAAAACATCAGGAGTCGAGAACAACCGAAATGTTTATTTTATAAAGAAAAAACCTCAGAGACAAAATTCTTATCATCGTTTATCAGGGACGAGCTAGGACAATAAATCATGGACCCAAGGAATCTTATCTATGAATATAGTTTAATAAATATTCATTTTTTAGTTATTCAAATGAGTTTAAAACAAACGTTCTTTGTTTCTACAGTTATTTGTAACATAAGACACATAATTCAATGAAAAATTTATTAGATTTATTAAAAGTCATATATATACTTTAATTAATCTTAGAAGTTAGCAATGCTTGAAGTGTTGTTAATTTTATCATGCGGGATCATAAATGTTTCTTCAATTACAAAGTCCATGTCTTATGGCTTAGAGCTAAGTAGAACTACTTTGACAACGATACTTCCACTATTAAGCTAACATAAATTGTTGAGACCACTATCAATTTCGTTGTTCAATCATTTCGACATTCCGAGAATACTTGATGGCAGATGTACCTAAATATAATATTTTAAATTGTATGAAATGTAGATTTATTGATGTCTAGTCTTTTTTTTTAATATAAAGATATAACATATGCAAGGAGGTTTTTATATCAAGAAGGTACAGCATATGGAGGTCAGAGTTGATCAGGGGTTGGATTGGAGTCTAGGGTATTTGTGAAGAGTGGTCTTGAAAGATTGAAGATTTTGTAGGATGCAGCAAAGATATAAGCTGGAAAAGGGAGATCTAGTCTTTAGAAATCATATGGATAAAGAAATTGGTGAAATAACTTGCTTGATTTGTATTCAATGTAACCGCAAAGTGGTATTATACTATATTATTATTTTGATTAGTTATGTCCATCGATTAAATTATTAAAGTTGGTATCGGGAAATAAGGACTATATTTTTGTGCAAATAGTTTTATTTTATTGCCAACGTTTCATCAACTTTATTGACTTCTTCAGGGCTCAAATAGTAAGTACTTCCTTGCATATTTGTCATTTTTATAGTTCTCTTAGTTACAATTAGAGAAAAACATAGCAAGACATTTATTGAGCCTGAAGAAGTCAACAAAATAAAAATTATTTGCATAGTCCTTATTTCCCGATACCAAATTTAATAATACTATATTATGTTTAGGTGCTGGAGAGGTTTAGTTGAGGGTTTTTACTTTTTCGAATTACAACATATCTTCAATAAGATAGAATAAAATTCAAGATATATATACTATTCGAAGTGACTACTATTATATATAATTAATCACTTTTTACTAAATGTAAGTACACGCTTTTTAAAAGTACTTAGAATTTCTTACAAGGCACCCCTATCTTTTTGAATGTTAATGTCGGTACGAATATTTCAACATTAAATATTTTGATCATAATGAGGAATGGATTAAACTTCACAAATGTTCTTTGTCTCACTTTGTGAACTAAATATTATCATCTTTAGATTTTAATAATACTATATTATGTTTGGAATTGCTGGAGGTTTAGTTGAGGGTTTTTACTTTTTCCAGTTACAACATATCTTCAATAAGATAGAATAAAATTCAAGATATATATACTATTCGAAGTGACTACTATTATATATAATTAATCACTTTTACTAAATGTAAGTACACGCTTTTTAAAAGTACTTAGAATTTCTTACAAGGCACCCCTATCATTTTGAATGTTAATGTCGGTACGAATATTTCAACATTAAATATTTTGATCATAATGAGGAATGGATTAAACTTCACAAATGTCCTTTGTCTCACTTTGTGAACTAAATATTATCATCTTTAGATAATTTTTTCTCTAAAACAAATGATTTAGATTTTATACCCCAAAAATTAAAAAAAAAACTTTTTCAAATAAATTTTGCCAAAATTTAGAAGACAGCAGGCCAAGTGGTCAATCGAGTTTTCCAAAATTATGGAGTGTTTTTCACACAAAAAGAAAATCAGATGGCAATGTAGGATGATATAAAAAAATAAAAAAAAATCTTTAAAAATTTGTTTTGATGAACTCCGATATAATGGAAATAAAATTATTTCTTATTTGAATATTCAAAGTATATATTTTACCTAATGGTAACCCTTTTGATAGGTGGCATAATTTATGATCTTCAAATTTAAAATTCTTTCTGTTTTAATGTCTCCAAGTATTAACAAGATTGTGTTTTCTTACCTTGGAAACCAATAAAAGGTCCAAGATACACGATCGAAATGGGCAAAGCAGTCACTCAGGGTAGAGCTACATGAAATGTGAGTGTTATCAGAGAATCAGTCAGCGAAGGGTTCCTCTTTTAATGATGAAAAGTCTTCGAGGCAAGACAAAAGTCCGAGGCGGCTGCGCATTAACATCAAGATGGACTGAAATTCTGAGAATTTTCCCTTCTCCAGATTTCTCTCTGTTAGTCCGATAGTTAAAATACCAGACTCTTGGCTAAGAAATCAGAGGACACGTTAATTTCTTTTCCCGTTCATCTTGGGTTTGTTGTCAGCTGCAGTGATCAAAAGATAAGAGTGCGAAGGAACCGGGTTCGAGACAGCGAGGTCAGGATTGGGACTAGAATTCCATTTGATATGGATTACACACTCGAAAACACGAATAATTTAATTAATCAACCAGAAACAAAAAATGGAAATGTAATGAGACGAGATTTTGAAAAATATAACGAGAAATATTTATAATTCTTAAGTTATTTCAACTCAGAAGATATTCTGATATTCTAGATGCTATAAGATGCAAGACCCTTACAACATTCCTAAAAAAAAAGAAAAGAGAAAATTCTTTGGTTGCAGACCAAGATATTTAGTAAAGCATAATTTGCCGAAAACAATAAAAAATAATCATTTCTAGAGAAAGAAACTACTCTCCCGTCTTTGAATTCTGATACTCAAGATAACCCAAGTTAGCTCGTAGAAAGTTGATTCTAATGCCAAAATGTTGTGAAAAACTGATTAAATTTTGGCTCATTCTTTGCTTCAGAACTTTCAGATGGAATAACAAAAAAAAATCGAATCCTCATTTGAGGATCACTTAATTGTAGGTATTGAGCTGAAATTTGATACAAAACAATGTAATTGAGCATTTGTGACAAGTTTCAACTAGCTAGGTCAAATCGTCCGCAGATTATTGATCAATCATCAATTGAGCAATCAATCAATTAAGCATCAATTGATTTTTTTTTTTATGCAGGAGGCTATGTTTCTGACCAAAAATAACGGGTCTCAGACTTCATATTGTAAATATAATTGAATTATTTTTAAAACATAAGCTATCTTATAGTGAAACAGTTATTTAAATAAGCGATATGGCCTAGATTGGACAAAATTAATGAAAAAAAAAATACAGAATTCCAAAAATTTTGGAAACAGCATAGTCCTGAAAAAGTTGATTATTTACTTCAACTAATTGAATCGCTCGTTTTAAAATCCAGACAGACCAGGATGTTTGGAAAGATAAGGACTTAAATGGATGTTCGTGATAATCATGACCATGAGGCTCCACTAAGTCGACAAAAGCTTCTGATGGCAATAACCATTGATGTATGCTAGTTAAAGTATCATGAATAGTCGTATGAAATTTGTTGATTACACTTGCTATATTTTCTATTAGCTTTTTGTAAATTTAATGTTTATCTGTAAGTTCTAGATAAAGCGGGTAATAATAAAGATTTATTTTATTTATTCAAGTTAAAGTTACTAAAATGTCAATTAAACAAATCAAATTGTGATTCTCATAAAACGATAGCGATAATTATTAATTCATCTATTCCGTGATAAACCACGAACGAGCCATTCAACTGGGAATAATTAGCATAGGCTGAATAGAAGTAAGACAAATAACAGAGTAGCAGGGGGAAAGAGTCTGTTTGCTCGGGGGAGGATCGGACGTGCCTCGGCATTCTGCTGAGGGTTTTCTGCACGCCATGTTATCAGCATGGTTTGCTGGAAAACCAATCACCTTGGCGGGAGCAGTCGCAGTTTTATCTTCAAAGCCATTCACTCTCTCCTTAGGGATATTGATTATACGACCAACTTTTAAAAACTACAAATGGCAGGCAGCATTTCTCAATAATTCTACAATTGGTTTATTTTAAGCAAACTTCAGTGTTTTTGTCATCTAAAGCAGTGTTCCGCAAACTTTTTATGTTCAAGGTACATCTACCAAATCAAGACATTTTAGAGGTACACCAAAGAAAAAAACAATGTTTATTTAATATTTATTTATTATTATAATCAATATAATAGGAAACGATGTTTAATGAGAAATGTGGGCCTGCTTAACTGAGCACAGGCGATCAAAATTTGGAGCAATCGTTGATAAGGCTGCTCGCATAACTCTCAGCTATGTGTAGGTGCATTTCTTAACAAAACTTGACATTTTTCCGCGGCACACCATCTAATGACCACGGTACATTAGTGTGCCGCGGCATACACTTTGCGGAACACTGATCTAAAGGCCATAGGGGTATAAGTATATGAATCGGTCTCCGAAAGAAAATTTAATGATACCTAGAGGATATGTAGGAACTAATAAAATAATAAAAGCCTGAAAGTTTCAGATCCCTAACTCATTTGGTATTTGAAAAAATGGAAAATATGTAAAAAACAGATTTTTTTTTTCAGGATTGACTAAACCGATTGATCTAAAATTTTAATATATTTTGGGAACTGATAATAGATTCTAGAAAAAAAATTATAAGCTATACCGGTTTATAAGATCCTTGAAAAAAATTGATTTTCTTTTAATTTCAATTTTTAACCATGATACAATTATGAAACTATTTTTTTTTCAAACCCTATCTATTTCCATATAATACTATGATCTTTTCAAATTTTTAAAAAAGGAATGGCATAGTAGAAAAAAATAAAAATCACTTTTGGCCTAAATAATATTTTTTTTTTTTTTGATTTAGGGATCTGAAACTTTCAGGATCTTATACTTTATTAGTACCTACATATCTTCGAAATTTTATTTAACTCTTTACCGATACTGATACCGATACCGATGCTGATGTCTCTGTGACAAAAGAAAACCCCAGAATATAGACTAGCTAAGATTTATCTGGGTAATAAAGAACAAAAATATATTTTTATGTTTTAAAATTATTAGGAGTAGGTAATTCCCTGGAATTCATATGGAATTTTTCAACATATTTTAGCCCATCTAAAATGCATTTGCAGACTGACTAAAAGTTCCCAGAAATGTTAAAATAGAATGTTTATGAACCAGCTAGGGGTATAATGATTCAAACCACCAATTTGTGCTCATTGGTGGGAATTTTTACGCTCAGAAGTCATGAATTATGGAAGAAAACGGCGTGAACGATGACGGCGCCGGCGTCTGGCTCCTGAAGGGTCAAAGGGCTTGTAGTTACCCCCATAAACTCCGCCCGAGACATTGACCAGACATCTTCTTAATGAGCTTCGACAGGTCAACAAGCTAATAGGGAAAATTATTTCAGCAAATCATTCATCAAAACACCCTCTTGAGCAGACCTTTACACTTTTAGATTTCTAGTATACCTAAGACCAAGAAAAATATTCGGCTGTGTTTAATAAATTAAAATAAAATAATTAAAACAAATTAATTAAATTAAATTAAATTATTTATTTGCATTTTGTTTTTGAAAGACTCTCGTTTCATTTTTTAAGAATGTAGTTTTCGGAATCTGTGCTCATGCTCTTTAATTGATAAATGGCTGTGTTTAATAAATTAAAATAAAATTATTAAAACAAATTAATTTAATTAAATTAAATTATTTATTTGCATTTTGTTTTTGAAAGACTCTCGTTTCATTTTTTAAGAATGTAGTTTTCGGAATCTGTGCTCATGCCCTTTAATTGATAAATCTCTTCAAACAAACTTGTGACATTATAATTATAGACAAGAAAAAACAATTGATCCTTGATAATTACTAATAAAAAAAAATAAAAAAATTCTGGAAAAATATTAAAAACCTAAAAATCTCAGAAGACTAAAAGTAAAAGATAAATTTAAAAATACTTCTGGGTGATCGATTTGATCAAACACGCTTTATAGTCCTGAGATGTGGATATTTTCTTTACCGTGAGAGCTTAAAAAAAGAGTTTTATTCATTTTTTTAAATTCCCTTGAATATATTCAAAATACATCACAAAACTTTGGATATACATCACAGATTACAAGTCTTTTCAGCAAATAATGTATTTTAAGGATTTAGCAGCTGTTTAGTTTATTTACAAAATTTACATTGAAGTTATTTAACAATTTAAAATGGTCTTCCATCTTTGCTCTACCATGTTTAATTTCATGTGATTATAGAAAGACGGATTTGTGGTACTTTTTATGTTCAAGACCAAATTTTGTAGAAACCTTGTACTCAAACTTCAAAGTGCCTATTTCCGGAAATATTATATTAACTAAATTTAGTATAATTTGGATATTACCTATCTAATTATATTTTCCAATTAAACATTAAAAAAATATTAATTTAATTTTGAGTTATTTTAAAAGCATATTTTAAGTAGGTAACAGGTTTCATAACACTGTTAAGAAAAAATTGAAGCCACTTGGAGCCTTGAAATCGACACCCTGACTTGGGTCTGGGAACAATTAGCTGAGGTGTCCTTGGCTGCTGTTAGTGGGTTGTCAGTCACTGGTGTCAGTGTTCTCACTACTGTCACTGGTGTCAGCTGAGACCAACTGGAACGCCGCGCGGGCGAAACCGTCCACAACTTAACATTTGTGAATAATTATGTCATCCAAGCCCTCTGAGCTTCCCATTCATGCCCTAGCAAACACTAAGAGAAGTAAGTGCTCGCTGTATTCTTATTTATTTAATCATTGCCAACCGAAAATATAAGTTTCCGAAACACACATTGAAAATGTTAATTTCTAATAAAACTTGAAAATATCAAACAAATGATAGTGAATTCAGTTTATTTGACATTATAATTATCTACTTCTAAATCGAAACTAAAATGTCATTAGTAATTTTAGGGGGAAATAGAAGATAAGAGTAAGTGAGAAAGGATTAAGAGTAATATACGAATACAAATTTGATTTCTCTAATGTTATATTTTGAATTTAGTTTTATTATTATTATTATTATTAATTTAATTTTAATTGAAAAGTTTTTGTTTTGCCGAGAGTAGCAGAGTTGTTGATTCACAAAGTGAAACAAAGAGGTTGTCCTCTGCTTGATGCAAATAAACATACACACATATATATCGAGATGATATATCTGTATATATATTATTAATTTGTTTGAGACTATAGTTTCGAAGACTTGGTCTTCATCATCAGTCTTTCTTCAATTATAAATGTTTTTCATTATTAGTTCCTAGCCCTCCAGCAGTGACGAAAGAACACCAAGTTTTCAATATCCATATGATATTGACTCCATGAAAAACATTTATAATTGAAGAAAGACTGATGATGAAGACCAAGTCTTCGAAACTATAGTCTCAAACAAATAAATAATATATATACAGATATATCATCTCGATATATATGTGTGTATGTTTATTTGCATCAAGCAGAGGACAACCTCTTTGTTTCTCTTTGTAATTTAATTTTACCCATCAAAACAACCTAATTCCAAAAAGGAAGATTTTTTAGAAAGCATAAAATTCCATTATGCCTGGATCATAGACACACCTCAGTAAGCTAGGGAATATTTTACTGGATTCTTGTTCCGATTGGCCATTTCGACTTACAACAATAATTTATATTAAAGATATATGGTTTTTTAGATCGAAATCTTATTTTATCAATGTCATTTATCTGGAAGTAGTTAATACCTTTCTTTTATTATAATATAAAAATTTATTCAGTTAAAGCTTTTAATTATTTAATAATAAAATAATTTATTATACTAATAAATTGAAAGTTTCTTTTTTGGCGAGAGTAGCAGAATTTTTTTAAATTGAAGGAGACAATAAAAGAGTGTGTCTTCTCGGCTTTTTTATATTGTCTCCTTCAATACTAATAAATAATACATAATTAGTAGAGATTGTGGTGTTGGTGCAAGGTGAAACATCTTTAATTAGTTATAATATAGCACGAGATCCCAAGATATGTTTGTAGTTCCACATCACTCGACTAACTTCGGTAAAACCAACGCCATTGACAGAATTCAAACACTAGCAAATAAACACTCGACCAATCTTGACCTTTCCAGCACAACTCCTCACCAACTCAAAAAAATCATCTTAAAACCATCAGCCACATTGTAAAAACCACTTCAGTGTAATAAGTTTTTTTTTCTCTCTGATACCTATCTGTTATTTTATTATATCCATATTGTTTTAATATTGTATCCTGTATTTGTTTCTTTTTTTGTATTGGACATCTTGTACGTAAAACTAGCTAAACAGCTAAATAAATAAATAATTCTGTACTTTCCTGAAGGTGTGCTTACTGCTCGAAATATTTATATTGCAAAATTTGTTTACATCTTTTAATTTTTTAATTTTAATGTGAAACAAGTGACCAAGAATCCTTAACTCATAGTAAATGAATATTACATATAGTATTTATTTACTCTTATTTTTACATAATACATATAAAAATAACAACTTTGCACTGCCCTTTGGATATAATCGTACAGGTATATTTAATTTATTTAATTAATTAATTAATTTATTTGTTACATTACATAATCGCACATTTAAATATATTTAAAAAAAATATTTCAATAGTGTAGATTGAAATGCCATGACGTATCCATAACAATCGCTCATGCAGAGATGCTTGAGCTCCAAGCTCACGATACAACAGCACAAAAAATTAAAAATAAGAAAGAAAGCGATCTTATTTCATCAATTTCAACTATTAGGAAGTTCAGAGCATCTTTCTAATATAAAAAATAGCATTTCAATTAAGAATTATACTGTTAATTAAAAGTTCTTAATAAGCGATTGAAAGTTTTTGGGACATGGCTGAAGCGAAAAAAAGTACTAAAGTTAACATACATTTTAGGTTAAATACATGCGTTGTTGCCAGCTTGTTTTTAGTGCAAGTCATTATACATTTTTCATTATTTATTCATTATTATCTCAGAAACTGTGTTGTAACTATGAATTAAAATTTTGCTTATGCTATTTGATAAAGAAAAAAAACATGAATGCATTATAAAAATTTTCAAGTGGTAAAAAGTGGTAACGATTTGATATTTTATTTATTTTAATTAAGTAATTGATAAGCTTATTTATTTTTAACCGTCGCGAAATGTTTTTCAATGAATGACAGCGTAAAACAAGACATCAATTCGAATAGCGGGAAGAAATTGCCTATGGAAAAAGTTTTACTTATAAAATGAATTAGAAAGGTCATATACTTCATATTATGATAGGAAAAGAAATCCTAAAGATGTATAGCTATATGGGACTAATTAGCAGATATTTTATGTTATTTCTCACCTGCTTTCAGTTAAAGGCATATAAAAGTGTGAGGGAGCGGATAAGGCAGTAAAGTGATATTTTCCTAATTTTTTTGTGCTGGCCATCAAGACTCACGTGGGAATGATTAAAGAGGGAGAGACCAAGTCGAAAAAGGGGAGGATATTCATGAAAGAGGCATCAACGGCAAACAGGATGGACCAGCTTTTCAAATGATTTCCTTCATAAATGTCCTCTTGCTCAAATCCAATTATATTTATATCTATGTAGGCGAGAATTTTTTCATTTTAAAATTGTATGTTAATACATATTAATATTAAGAACTATGGTCGGTGTCAAAATCCCATTTAGGCACCAAATAGACCTTAATTAGACCAATGAAGATATGCTGTTCTCTGGAAGTAACCTTTTATATATAAGAAGATGATGTATGATAAGGTGGTTTCAATCTTAGGAAAAAAATTAGTTTAGTGACAAAGGCATGGATTTTTTTTTTGAAGTTTCTATAGATAAAAAGATGGTAGCCTCTATTTTGGGTTAAAAGTAATATTGTAATCTGAGCTGTTCAACCCATTATGAATCTTAAATAAATTGTATATAATGGACATGGTGGTGTATGATTAGGATTTGTGTCGTAATATGGTGTGTTTTAATAATTATTTAACTTTATATTAGATACCCAACTTCCAATAATTATTTCATATCCCTCAGTTGATAAAGAATCATCATAACTCAAAAATCATGCTACTTTCTCTATAATACTACTAAAACGACCTAAGTTTTCTCTCTGTCAAGATGAATTTTACAATCTGAGATAATTCCCTTTACTACCATAATTTAAAGTAATTTTAATTACCATTTTTTCTTTATTTCAATAATTCAATAATAGTAATTTTGAAGTGCAAGTGAATAGTTTGAAGAATGCCTTTTGTTAATATTTACGTGATTCTTTAATTCATTTTCTCTTATAATTCAACTTATCTTATAAAATCGACATCGTTTGGAAAACCACTAAGATACAAAATTAGTAGCTGAGATGACAATGTTCTTTCATAGAAAAATCTATAAAAGTTCAAAATATACAATATGAGTTTCCGTAGTCTGATTAAGTCTGAAACGTAAACGTCCCTTGCTCTTCTTTCATAGCATAGGATCATAGCGGACGACTGGGGCTTCAAAATAAAAATTACTAATTGTTTAATAAAAGTTTTGGGGTGGTTATTTTATTTTATTTTTTGTAAACAGTAGTTTTAAGTATGCGCAGGTGCTTCAGGGGACTTTGACTAATGGACACTTCATCTTTTTAGAGTGTCATACCCGAAACGGGCGTCGGCGCCTCTCCACATATACCTGTGCTGAGTGTGTTTAGTTGTTTTACACAGATATACGGGACCTACTTTTTAACGCCGGTTCCGAACGGATAATTTGGAGAGGTTTACTAGGCAATTATACTCTTAGTAGGTTGCCATTGCTTTCCAAGAGGAGGCGACTGCAAATATGGACACTACTTTATGACAAATTTAAGTTTCTAGCTTTAAATAGGTAGTTTAGAAGCTAGAAGCTTCTGACGGAAAGGACAGCCAGACGCACAGAGAGACAAATAAGTATCAATATAAGCGTTTCGTTTTTTACTGTATTTGGTAAGAAACTCTAAGTACAATAATATAATTTGATATTAACAAATGATTCTGAATTGATTTTCAGATTTTTTTCCATTGTTCCAGGTGAAATAAAATTTGAAAATTTAGATCGCATTTTTCATGGAAGCAGCAGGATCCTAAATTTATCTTGCCAAGGGATAAGTGATAAGCCGAGGCGGGTGAGTGAGATGCTGCGTGACCTCGGTCCAATTAGAGTCTAGAGAGAGTCTGGACCAGTGCACATGCACATAGCAAGCGCATCCCACTCGTTGCCAGGGCCCGTTTATTTATTTATCTTCTTATAAGAGACGATTCGCTAAAATTCTATTGAGCCTCCCTTTTTAAATGAGGATCACGCTTAGGTTATCAGAGAAATCGGGATGGATTTATTTATTAAGTGAAAATCGTTTTTTCCTTTCTCATATTTATGAATAGAAATTCTTTGTTTAAGAAGCGTTTTATTTTCCTTTTCAGGACAAAATCAGTTTTTATCAATGTTTATTTATGAATGTCATCCACAATAACTCAGTTCTTATCTAAAGCACTCTTAAAAAATATGCCTGAAAATTATTAATTGGATTCACACCTTTTTGGAATTATCCCTTTTACCAAGATAATTTTCTATCATATAATTATTATTTAAGTTTGTGAATCTAAATAGTATGAGTATATTAAAATACGAAGTTTATAATGTTATTTATCACAAAATCTAATAGCATTTTATTTTGGACTTCAGTGCACATTCAGAGAATGTTCTATATTTGAAAATATTTTCTTGCCGAGAGTATCAGAGTTGTTAATTTTTAAGCAGTATCAAGCAGAGAAAACCCTCATTAATTATCATTAAAAAAAGTGTAATATGCCATGACACCAATAATTTTAGTACCTACTTTTATGTTTATTTAGAGGTTTCTAATGCAATAAGTGCAGGGAATTAAATCGTCCTACGGAAAAAGCATAAAGTTTATGAAACGAAGACGTAGAGACAAGTACAATAATGTCTTATAAAACGTGTAATTTATATTATTTTTTATTATTTATTCATTATTTATTATTATTTTGTTTAAAAAAATATGAAATTAGTACCTATATAGGTGCCTAAATATGATCGCTTTTGAAACTTGTTTGATATTAAACAAAGAAACACTAGGAGATTAAAAGTCTATTATAATACTAAAAACAGTGTAATTATTGACTTTGGTGGTAGCGCACATATCTAACGACTACGTGGTTTAGCCGCCAGTAAAGGAAATTCGGAAATTTGACGGAAGATGGACAAATGGCCCATAACAATTTATGCTATTGACATACGCGATCCCCAGTTGTTCATCTCTCTGATAAGTTATTAAAAAAGCCTTTTTAATTAAAAATCAACCTATTTTTTAATAGATTTATACCCCTCTGATTAAACTTGGCTCATCTACTTAGCACTCAAGACAAATTGGCTTTACTTTAGGTACGATATACAAGTATATACATATGTGACGGCCAGCTGAATTAAATTGTAGTCAAAGTTATTAAGGCTTTTTGGCCGGAGGTGTATAGGATATCACCAGAACAGGCAGAAGCCGGCCAATAAATCACACGAATCTGAAATTATTTATTTATGACTTTATTTCAGAGGCGATCAATTTGATTGAAAATAGACAAAAGATTTGAGTAAAAATTTCAGTCACAACATTTAATAAATCCGTTTAAATTATATGATAGAACCAACGCCAATAAAGTAAGTTTTTATTCATTGCGCGAAGGTAAGATGCATAGTAAATATTTATAAACTGCTGGTAGGCCCTATTTTGATTTCGCTCTCCCCAACCCACACACCATGTCCCCTACGTGTCCCCTCTTCCCTGGATGGAACCTGAGGATGCGATACCACCAAGTTTATATGAGTGGAACTTTGATTTTATGTCCAGATTCATTGTCATTTACAAATCTCTACTTCTCTAGAAGCTATTTTGTAATGTTCCAGACATTTGTTTTAAATTAATGTGCCTAAAAAAGCTTGTTTATTTAATTAATACCCATAATATAAATTTCACTTTATATATAAATTGTATCTAAAATGTAACTTCAGAATGGCTAATTGATGCTCTCAATGAAGTTTTTATTGATCTAAGCTTTGAACCCAATAATAATCTTAATTTTCAGTTAATAAATTAGATAATTCGGCAGGCCTAAGTGACAAACAACGGGGCTTATCTTCAAACGAGTCTTCTTTGAGAGAAAAAAAAACAAGTTCGAGAAATATGGTCAACTAACATCAAAAGACACTTTTTGAGAAGCTTTTTGAAAGAAGTGAGAAAAAATTAGTTCTTCATTCTCGGAAGCTGCTGAAGGAAAATTAAAAGAATGCGATTGATTTCTCTAACGTTACCTCTTGTGGAGACTTTTAAATAATATTCTTAGCAATGGATCAATAAAGTGTGTGTTAATAGAAAATATACGTACTTATATGTCTAAAGTGTATTCGCCAAATCGCTTCTGCGCCGTCGTGCGAAATACTGATTGGCGCCTTTATTGTTATTGAAATTAAGCTTTCAGAGCTCCAACCTATTCACTTTTTGGCTACCTATTCTTAAAGAATACCCAAAAGTTTCTTGCCAACAGTAAAATTTTTAATGCCATTTGCGACCACGTATTTATGTGAAAATGGATTTTCTGCAATAACTGCGATGAAAACCAAATATAGAGCTTTGCTGGACATTGAATAGGATCTTAACCTTAAATTAACAAACATTGAGTCCGACATTACTTCTTTAGTTAATAATAAAGAGGCCCAACCTTCTCACTAATTATATATTTTTTAAAGTGATTATTATATTTTATGTACTAGTATATGTTTATCAATAAAAATATATCCCAAGTTACTTGTCTTTATTACAAATGTTCTCCATTGCATTTCATTCTCCATTTCAAAATTTTTGTTCTACCAGTACGTCATCAAATTGTTTACAACGTACAGGTAAGGTACTATGAAAAGGTTGGGAACCCCTGGTCTAGATCAACAAACAAGCAATAACAATTTGCAAAAAGCGTACTTTAAAGTTAGAGACAAAACTGTTCAGAAGGTTTCAAATGTTTTGTGGTGCGTAATTTCATTCCGGAATCGAAACGCCCCTGGGCTAAGGAGTGTCATCTATAGATCAGAGATTTATATTTACCAAAAATTGACTACTCTCAACAAAATCTTGATTCTGATCAAAGTTTCACCTGCACTGAATTTATGATAATAATGTGTTAATTTTGATTGAGTGCATTTCTTTGATGAAGACTATAATGATGTTTGTTTGTATTTGGTATTTTTTTGCTTGTAATTTGAGCTACAGGGGGGGGGGGGGGGGAAGAATACGAGTTCATGTTCTCATCCGATGTTGAGCAAATCCGAATTTGCCCTCTCAACGGCTAATAGAATTGGGACAGTGAGAGGACGTTTCTCAATGCGCTTTCAAACAAAGCTGGTTGCTTTCTTTATTCGATGAGATCCCTGCAGCCTGTAATCCCAGCTTTGTCCCGGGACAAAGGGGGGTTTTCCGAGTGAAACGCGATGCCCCGCGGGGTCGACCACCCCCGCAATCCGAGCTCTAGACTTGAATAGGTACTATACTGAACACGCGCTCTACACCTTATGTCTACTATTATGTCATATATACCAAGTCTAGGTCATTCAGAGATGATTACCCTGATATCCACTATATTTTTAAAATAACACCTCTTCGAATTTCTATAAAACAACTTTTTGCTTTACTATATATAGTAAGAGGGAAGTAGATATTATTTTAATCCATATGAAGGGGGTCAAAAAATAAAAATATAGAAAAGATTTTCTGATACCGTACACATATTAAAAGCAATTATTAGTAGGCATAATTGTTAAAACATATTCCTAAGAACAATTTAATGTAAAATTACAGTCCAAAATCCCATCCCTTATAAAATAAAAGTTCTTCTTCTTCTTGTTTTTATTATCATTGGAAAATATAAGCTGACGTGTTCTGATGTGGCCATCCACTTTACTTTACCATACAACCTGGCCCCTCACTTATATTTAATATTTAATAAAATTATTTATATTCATGTAGTGGGGAGGGTAGTTTTTGCATTTTTAGACTCCTGGGGGCCCACTGATTATGTATACAAAATTTGGTGGAGTTTGGTACAAGAGGCTAGCTTTTCATTTTTTGACCATACACCCCCCCCTCCCCGCCCCCCTATTATGGGCGGTTAGTTTTTGCATTTTTAGACTTCTGGGGGTCCACTGATTATGCATGCAAAATTTGGTTGAGTTTGCTCAAATGGCCTAGATTTTTATTTTTTAACCCCCCCCCCCTCCAACCCCCTTAATTTTGGGTCGATATGCATCAAAATCTATTCAGCTCTTAATCTCCATGGACCAAAACTACGTGTGAAATTTGGTTTCGATATTCAAACTAGTTTTTGAGCTAGCTCGTCCACAAAATTTTGGTAAAGCACAGACTAACGGACACCCAACCAGACAACCGGACAACCAGACAGACTAACAGACATTTTGACAAAACAATTATTATCTCGAAAAATATAATTTTTTCGATGTTGACTTATTAGAGCTTTTTTGTAGAGCGAAAGGCCATGGTTTCGCTCAATTTTTTGAATCAAAATAGTTTCAGCCGTTTTTTAGATGTTTCTAAAAAAAGAAGAAAAAAATACACTTTTTTCATGCACGATTACAATACTTGACCATACCCTGTATGGTCAAGTAAAAATAAACAAAATCACTATATTACATCGTCAAGATTTTGCTTAATATTTGCCTACTAATTATTAATTATATTTTCAAAATATCCAACAGTGAATTGTGATGAATTTTATAATCGCCCTAGCTCAAAAACTAATATGAAAATCAAAATAAAATTTCATATTTATTTGTTTTATAATTAGATTAAGAGCAATGAGTAGATTTTCATTGAAATCTAGTCAAACATACTCAAATTTTCTCTTGAATTAAAATTTCACTTAAAATATATTTTTTAAGAAGTTTACTTATTTATTATTTAATTTTTCGCTTAATTATTTTTTTATACCTAGTTTTAACTGATTTTTTTCAATAAAACTAAGAAAAGAATATCATTTTTGTACGATTATGGTAAAATACAATTTTAGGTGTATGGGAAAGAATCATGGTCGGTTTGGTCACTTCAGAATTTTATTTTTATTTTGATCACAATTATTTTTCACTTATCCTTTGCTTTTAAATCCCGTAGAAGTAAATGGTTTTAAGGGAATTGGTTTCTCCCTTGCAACATTCGATTCAGAGGGATAATCTTCTTTCTCACAAATTCTATAGATATTCTTTTTCTGGTCCTTGAATTCTTATAAATAGTATGTATAGGATTCAATTAAAAGATAAATCCCTTTTTATACATTGTAGTTAACAATAAAAAATTCAGAGGATCATCCCTTACGTGCAATGGTTTACAATAATGCACCGTTCTAATTATAAGTGAAGCAGAGGAACAGCCGTTTGAACATGATGGGAAATAAAAAATATGCATTCCTTATATTTAGAAATAACTATGTCATATTTCCAAAAATGAAGATCATAATTTTTTCAAAATTCGAAACAATATTTCGGTAAACGCCGACAACAATTAAATTAAAAAGATTCTAAAATCTAATTAGACTTTTAAAGGAGAATTTGTGAAGTCGAAAAAATTACTCCTATTAGATAAGTTTGTTTGTATGTCAGAAGGGTTGTCATTCTGGCAGGTATCAAACTCAAGTGTAAAAAAAACTATGCGGGTAATTATCAATCCTTTGAGACGACCTATTTTATTTATTACTGACATAAAATTAGCTATTAAATTTTCTTAGTGAATCCTTTTAAATTTATATCTATATTGGGGACCCGGGTGGCCGCGCGCCTTAAAGCTACCTCTTCTGCATTGTGTCTTGATGACGATGATGTTTGTGCGTGCTAAAATACGACTCCCTCTCTAACACTACTAACCCATGATAAAGTATCATACTAGAGAGAAACTGGTTAAATGGACATAGTATCCAAGAAAACAAAACAAAAATTATATATTTCTTAAATTCAATGAATTTTCACAAATTTTCAATTTCAAATGGAATATAAAAATTTTGAAACTACCAAAGAATAAACACCAGTCGCAATGTAAAGGTGACTGAAAAATCATCTTATAATTTATTTACAATTCAAAGAATAACTAATAGAATAATAAAACTAAGATACGAGGTAGGTTTCACAAAAAAGAAATAAAACAAAATTGAGTTTTGAGTTCGATATATTTCGGGGGTTAGCCCATCATCAGGAGTCTAAGAACTCCTGATGATGGGCTAACCCCCGAAATATATCGAACTCAAAACTCAATTTTGTTTTATTTCTTTTTTGTGAAACCTACCTCGTATCTTAGTTTTATTATTATATTAAAATGTTTCACCTAGAACCAACACCGAACTCCTTAAAAGTTAAAAGTTAATAACTAATAGGTTTGACATAAAAATAATAAATACAGTAGAGTCCCGAAAACTCAGCACTTGATAACCCGGCAGTCCGGATAACTGCCTAACTCTGGCACGGCGAAAACCCCATTTACATGTAGTAATGCTCTATGTCTTCATAATAAAGTAGGTACTCTTCCTTTTTTTAAGGGTATTTCGGCAGTTTATTCTCTGTTGTATTCTCAAGCAAACAATACAAACAAGTAGAGTACTCTATTTTCTGAGGAAACACTCATACTTATTGTTTTTAACTCCATTCCCGATACCTAACCCAGCATTTTCACAAACTCGGCCACCCTTCGGCCCACATTAGGCCGACTTTTCGGGACTCTACTGTATTTCGATTAATTTCGGCTATTTGAAAATTTTGCCTCAAGATACAAGCTAGAGGGGATGGATTTAATTTTTAAATTTAATAAGTTTTCGTATCAAACTTCTTCTAATTATATTTGTAATATCCAGCCTCATATCTTATCTTATATTATATTATTAAATGAGAAATTCTTGTATATATATGCTATAAAGCCCATCTGTCTGATTCTTTGGGGAATCGAAACAGATGAATTTTGTAGAATATTCAATAATAAATTTTATTTGGAATGTTTAATGTTAACGTTAGATGAACGAGAAAGTTAAAACTTTTTATCAGGTCACTGCCCTATTTTGGTGCAATTGGGACCTGATTCGTTTTGATACTGAACCAAGAGTTGAAAAAAGATAGGACCCAGCCGGGCAATCCGGCATCCTCTTAGTTAAGCCCGCAAATGCCTTTTCCATTTAAGCGATGGATCCCCGAATAGGTCATATAATCAAATTTTATATAGGAGTCGAATATATATAAAATTTGATTATATGATCTATTCGGGGATCCATCGCTTAAATGGAAAAGGCATTTGCGGGCTTAACGCAGAGGATGCCGGATCATACTCGGCTGGGTCCTATCTTTTTTCAACTCTTGGTTCAGTATCAAAACGAATCAGGTCCCAATTGCACCAAAATAGGGCAGTGACCTGATAAAAAGTTTTAACTTTCGCGTTCATCTAACGTTAACATATATATATATACTGTATAATCGGGTTCTCGAAAACGGCTCTAACGATTTCGCTAAAATTTGGTGTACTTATCAAGTATCATGAGTTATTATACCTATGTGTCAAATTTTTAATCAGATTGAAATACAGGAAGGGGGATAAATTAGTCATGTCGCAAAATAAATATTTTAATTGTTCATATCTCCTCTTCGGTAAGTCGCAGAGCCTTGAAATTTGAAACTTTAGCTATCTAGAGGCTACCACAAGTATCACAAGATTTTGGCTAAAATAGAAAAACCGGAAGTTGATGTTTACGTATGTAAGAATGTACCCCCCTGCGTTTCGCAACCAAAAGTCTCAGAGATACGAAATTCGAAACTTAAGCTTGATATAGGCTAGAAGTAGTACATCACTTTTCCCTGATAAGACTCGGTTATCATTTTTTTTTTTTTTTTTTTTTGTAATATTTTACAATATTTTAATGAATATTTGAAAATGGCCCTTTTTAAAAAAGTGAACCGTAATTCAATTTATAAATCTTAATTGTCGCTGATAAAAAATTATTCAGAGTTTGAATTGCTTATGATTAGACCACACTCAGTCTGTCAGTCAACTCCAAACAAAGGAATTGTTGTCACTGGCCAACATAGCCATTGATTTGGCTTAGGTACTGTTCCTTTGTAATCGCGAATGAAAAAAAAAATGAAGAATGCTTTGTTGAAAAGCTTTTAATACGAACGAAAGAGAGAGAGAGAGATATTAGTCAAAGAAAATGATTATGTTCTCAAATTTTAAAAAAGAGAAAAGAAATTAACAGTAGTAAAAAGGGCAGTTATACCCTGAAAGGTGATTTTGAAGGTATAGATCGAGCATTTTTTGGATTTTGACAATTGTATCATCCGCGGAACACAGCTCTAACTACATAGTACCTATATGAGAAATTTCGAATATTTAGTATTAATAGTTTAGAAACTACAGACCTATGGCAGAGATTACAAATTCACAAAGTCTGACCATATAAAGGGTTTAATTTTTTACTAATTTCGTAAAGGAACTCTTAAAAATAATTTAAGTAATTTAAAAAATGGTTAGTTTGTATAATAATCACCAAAGTTGCCATTCTTAAGACTTGTTTGAGGAAACAGCTCGCCTTCGTGAACATGGTCTAATATTATCATTTATTTTGCGATTCCCACCAAAACTATGCAAATCTAATATCATACATTAAATTTACAATATTTTGATTATTTTTAGTCTTAGAAAATGGCGTCTTTTTAAGAATCTTTAAAAATAAGGTTTCTTTTTAAGAACCACAATAATTTTTACTTTCACTTAAATTTTATTTCATAAAACTCGATTTTTCTATAGGTATCTTTTAGCCTTGTAATCATTTTGTTTTTATATATTTATTTATTTTTATATGTACTTTTATAATAGAATAAGTAAAAATGTCAGCCTTCATTACTTGAATTATTAATTAAGTTTTAAAAAAGTTTTTAATATCTTATGCTATAGGTTAGAATAGATAAATGTTGTTTTATTATAGAAAAAGCAATATGTTTTTACACAAATTAATTATTTCAAAATTATATATGGAAAAAGGAGACACGTTTGAACATAAGTTAGTTTTTAATTAAATAAAATTATCTAATTCTCAATTCAATTTATGAAGATGCAGTTCATGATTGTAGTTTGGTAACAAAACGAACTGTCAATAAAGATAAAATATTTGATCATTATGTAAAACTATTAGAAATTATGATTCAATTTAAAAAAAAATGTTAGAATTTCCCCCAAAATGGATATATAGTAGGAATAATAGATTTAAAAGGACTAATTAAAACTGTTTTAAAATCTATTATAAAATTTGAAAACTAAAACCAAATGCACTTCGAATGAATGAAATAGAATAGTTCAGGTCTTGAAGAACAATAGTAGAACTATCATATTCCTGTAGAAGCTTACAATTCAATTAAAATATCCTTATAATTTTGTAAATAAATACAGTGGTAATGTGGAAATAGATAAAAAATATTTTGTCATCAAAAACCAGGTTATAGTCTAAACACAGTGGTCCTCAACCGGGGGTAATTAGCAATTACCCCTCAAGGGGAATTTTAGTATTTCAATGGGGAATTAATCTGCGTACAAATTTCAAAAGTTTTAAAGAACGTATTAAAGAACTGGCAAAATAATAAACAGCCCCAGGTTTCTCATTAGGTAAATTTTACTTAGCTGAAAATTAAAATACGAGTAGTTAGGTACCTATATGATACATCGTATTTTCAATATTAGAACCATAATATTTGAAATAAACTTTTTGAGTAAGAAAATCCTAGTAAGGGGGAAATTGAATTCTTACAACATTGCAGAAGGGTTATTGAAATTTTTTATAGCCATTTCTTCATTTTGAAAAAATATTTATTTTATAATTCTAAAAATAAAAGTTTCATCCAACGAATAAAGTAATTTAATTTGAAAAACTCTAAACAAGCCAAGGAAAAATCACAAACAATTAAATTAATAAAAATGTAAAATAATTTTGAAGAACTAAGAAAAAGTAAAACTCGGGAAAAAAAATATAACTTTTTTATTTTTTTATTTTTATTTTTTTCGTGAAAATGTTTTTTCCTCATCAGTGTAGTGTATACCTAAAAATATTTCATATGAAAGTTTAATGAAGTTTTAGTCAGAATTGAATTGATAATAAATGGAAGATAAAGACAAGTCTCAAATAAATGATAAATCAGAGATTTATGAAAGTACCACCAGAGATCTCCGACATACTACAGCTGTTGTAAACTCTATAATCTATATATTGAGGAAGATTTTAAATAAAGTGAAAATTCTATAAGAATATAGTGATCTACTTTTCTTCTACAAAATACTTTAACCTGTCCATTTTTTCCTCAGAATTAAGTATACCATTATTCATAATGTTTGTTGCGATGTGCTCATGGTAGATGTTGGGGTTCATTGAGTTTTAATTCCCAATTTAAAGGTAGTTCTAGTTTTTTTTTTTTTTACCTAATTCTTATATGCTTTTTACTGTAAATTAGGCATGATATATTGTAATTTTTGCTCCCAGTGAGGATCGGTGTTACTTTTCTAAATTGACTTTTTTGTTTTGTTTTTAAAATAGGTGCTGATGATGCCGTTTCTTGGCGAAACAGTTTTGTACAAATTGTCCACCTATAAACACCGCTGACATAATAAAAATGCTAACTCACAATTAGTGTTCTTCATATTGAATTACATTTTCCCTAAAGCTCCTAATCATTTCAAGAAATATTTTTAATAATAAATTAAGGGAACATCATCCAGCAACTAACTGTATTGCGAATTATATATTATTCATAAATTTGATTTTGTATTTTTTACTTTCACATTTATATTCATAGAATATAATGTGGAAGTATTGCGATGTCCTGTCTTGGTCGTGACTCTTTGAGAACTTGTATCTCAGAGATTAAAAAAGTTAATTTCATTTTGTAACTTCTAGATGGAAGGAATCGGAGCCCCTAATAGTTGGAAATCGGATATTGTGGTCCCCAGAGGCCAAAAAGGGGCCAAAAATCCATTGGTCAGTGCGTACGTATGTACGTATGTACCCCCCTTGCGTTTCGCAACCATAAGTCTCAGAGCCACGAAATTCAAAACTTAAGCTCGATATAGGCTAGAAGGAATACAGCAAGCTGGTTGAAATCGGAAAACCGGAAGTGGACATTTAGATGAAAGATTTTTCGTTTTTTTTTTATCTTCTCTAAAACGGCTCTAACGATTTTTTTAAAAATCAGTGTATTTATCAAGTGTCATGAGTTGTCAAATTTTTAATCCGATTGAAATAAAGGAAGTGGGTGTAAAGTAGAAGTGTAGCGGATTAAAAATTTGACACAATTAATAACTCATGGCACTTGATAAATACACTAGTTTTTAAAAAAATCGTTAGAGCCGTTTTTGAGAAAATCAAAAAATCCTTCTAGCCTATATCGAGGTTAAGTTTCGAATTTCGTAGCTCTGAGACTTATGGTTGCGAAACGCAAGGGGGTACATACGTACGCACTGACCAATGGATTTTTGGCCCCTTTTTGGCTTCCGGTTTTATGTCCCAAATCCGGTTTCCAACTATTAAGGGCATCGATTCCTTCCACCTAGAAGTTACAAAATGAAATTAACTTTTTTTGAGAAAATAAAAAAAAAACGAAATAAAGGAAGGGGGTGTAAATTAGTAGTGTCGCGATGATTTCAAATAAATGAAAATATGAAAGTCGTGTGGTGAACACACCAGTTGATTTTTTTTTGTAAATTTTTGGGCAGTTGATATAAAATGTTCATAGAAAATTTAAATGGTTCCCCTCATCTGAATCAAAACAGGCGACTACTCGAGAAAAGAACTGCATTAGCTGGATGCCAATTAAGCACAGTTGGTTTGGCTTGGCTGTAAAGGAGCTGTCGCTTGTAATCAATCCAATTGAGAGAGCGAGTATTGTCTGCCAGTTGTCCAATCATCGTTACATGGCAATAGATGTCGTCTTTATTTGGATGTGGAGTGCGGTTGCACACTGCACAGGTTCCTTCCCCCTGGCCACAGCACACACACACATACACTCTTTCTCGCTCTTTCAAGCGAAGGTAGCTTAGAGGTAGGTATGTGGAACAACGCAAGAGATACAGTTGTCGGATATTTGCCGGCTCAGTGGTCGCCACTTCACTCCAAAGAGGACAACATCCCGAAGTGGGGCTTTGTTTAGGGCCTGGCATATGCACACCGCCCTTTGTGTCCCAAAGGGGAGCTTGTAATGGAATTGTTTGAATGCCTCATGCTTTTAGTAATTGTATCAACAGACAGATAGACACTCGAAGAGACACTTGAGGGCCATCACGGCGTACGACCAAGAACTTTCTGCTGCGGCCTCATCAAAGAAGTGCTTGATGGGTTAAGTGTTGGCGCCTGGCAAATCGCATCGGACAAATCCAACCCACTTACCACTTCAAGAGCGGCAATTAACTTCAAACAGATTAAACTAGCAGCTCAAATCCCCTAACGCTAACGCGTTATAATTAATTATATTTTTAATATAACACTGAACAGATTTTTAAAATGGAGTTTTCATTTTCAGATAGATACTTAATTCAAAATTTTAATTAATAATATTAACTTTTAAATAAAATATTCCATTTTGCTGAAATTCTCGAAATGTATGATATTTATTCAAGATAAATAGAATTAATAAGGGAGAAAGTTATCGGTGAGCAACAATATTTTCCCTTGATTAGAATATGTTTGCTATTAATTGAAAACGAGAGTCTGTAGCTGGTGATGATTATTATTATTGATATGACCATCCACCCAGGAACTATGCATTGGAGAATAGTTCAAAATTACTAATAAATGTAATCCCTGTAAAACACGGTGTTCCTTCGACAGTTGAAGAAGTTGGACAAACTACTTTACAGAAATGTAGGTACGTGATGAAATTTTTTTTGTGTATCCTATTCGAATTTTCATTGGGCCAGATTTGACAAAATTCTCTGTATTTTATTTTGTGGAAGTGATTCTTAAACTATGGGTCTCGCGCACCGACCAAAATTTATTCAAAAAAATTAAAGAAGAATTCGAGACATATCTGTCAATGAATTATAATTTTGGTTTCGGATTAGTGAGGAATTTCTAAAAATTTCTGAAATAATATACTTTTGCCATTTTGCACTACATATTTATGCGAAGTAACACTTCTTCACAGTAAAAACGATTACAAAAACAAAATACCAATGTAATTTGAAAAATGTTGAAAATGCTTTCCGTCCATCACAGTATGAAATATTCAACCAAGAATTGATTATTTTTGTGATTAGAACCATGCATATATATTACAGTAATATTTAAATTTAATATGTAGTTTTAATAAATTATAAAATTATTATAATAGGTAGGTATGTTTAACAAAGATTTGCTTTGAAATAAATTTATTTCTTAATGATTTTCTAGTAAAAATATTTGTTTATTTTATATATGGACCGTTTATTTTGAAAGTGGTGATGTAAGTTCATTAAAAAAAAAAAAAAAAAAAAATACGAGTTATCACATAATTTGGGATTAACTTAGTGTAAGCTTTTTATTTATAAGTTAATATTTAATTATTTTTAAATTGAAAGGTTGTTTTTTATAATCTCAAACTAATAAAAGACTATAATTTTATTTAATTATTATTATTTATTTTATTAATTCACTAAACAGTTTCGGTCACCACTGGTTGACCATCTTCAGTAGTACTAAAATTTGAAAAATGAAACATTTCGTCAATTTTTTTAAAACAATTACATAATACAACAATTAGAGGAGTTTGAATTCATACATATAATTTCGTTCAAGATCTGGAAATTGTCACTTTCTATACATAAATCATTCTTAATTTACGAATATTAACAATAAAATAAATAAATAAATAAAATACTCCTAAGTTAATGATGATTTATTTATACAAAGTGACAATTTCCAGGGATGATTTATGTACCTCTACAAAGTGACAATTTCCAGATCTTGAACGAAATTGTATATATGAATTCAAACTTCTGTAATTGTTGTATTATGTAATTGTTTTAAAAAAATTGATGAAATGTTTCATTTTTCAAATTTTAGTACTACTGAAGATGGTCAACCAGTGGTGAATAAAATAAATAATAATAATTAAATAAAATTATTGTCTTTTATTAGTTGGTGACTATAAAAACCTTTCAATTTAAAAATAATTTAAAAATTAAGTCACTTAAGTTCTAGAAGGTTAATATTTAATATCTTTAAAAATGCCAAAATGCTTTGTTCAATTTAAAATTGGCCAATAAAAGAAATTGAGTAACGATTGATTATTGAATATTTAATTTCCTCGAAAAATAAAAAAATGGACTTCCACCACACTCTCAAAATAAACGGTCCATATATCTATATATAATCTGGGGTCGCGAGTGAAAAGGTTAAGAAGAGCTACTTTATAGAATGGAGATTCACTTGGATTTTTCAAACTCACGAATCTTTGGTATTTAAGAAAAATTTATTTAAAATTTTAAATAAAGTAAAGAAAATTTTGAAAAATTTAACAAACTTTTTAAAATATAAAATATAAACACTAGGTAGGTTTCACAAAAATATTTTTACCTACCTAATTTTAAAAGCGGCTTCAAAAAGTAATTATTTTCGAGATATTCAAACGAAGATATATATTTTAAACTCTTTATAAAAAACACTATTTAAAATGAGTTTATTTTTGCGAAAATTAATATTTTTTTTTTCGATAGAAATTTTCAAATAAGGTAATAAGGGTCTCCCTTTGTATCAACTACCCTTCGAAGAGAAGCTTCAAAAAGTAATTTTTTTCGAGATTTTCTAACGAAAATATATATTTTAAACTCTTTATAAAATACACTATTTAAAATGAGTTTATTTTTTTGAAAATTATTATTTTGTTTTCCCTAGAAATTTTCAAATAAGTTGATAAGTGTCCCCCCTATGTATCAACCATCCTTCGAAGAGAAACTTCAAAAAGCAATTTTTTTCGAAATATTTAAACAAAAATATATATTTCAAACTCTTTATAAAATACACTATTTAAAATGAGTTTATTTTTTTAAATAAAGTAAAGAAAATTTTAAAAAGTTTCTTAAATTTTTCTTTATTTTATTTAAAATGTTTCACCAATAACCCACACCATTTTCCCTTAACAAAATTAAAATTTTAAACATTTTTGAAATTTATTTTTAAAGAATGCAACTTTTCTTTTCTTCGTTTTGGCTAACCATTTGAGCCTAATACCTACTCTCCAACAACTTAATTCTTTTTGCATCATTCGTCAATGATGTCATCGTTTAGATTCAGCACCGGAAATAGTAATAGGAAAAGAATACCCCAAAATAATTGTCATAAATTTGAACTTATGAAAGGAATATGAAATCTTTTTTTCAATACGAGATTATATATAATTTATAGGTAATAAAAAAAAGCTTCACCGCAATGAAATATACTAAAGTGATAAAAATTTAATTTCAAAAGAAGTATCGATTTCTAGAAAGTATTTTCATAAAAATTCTAATAATAAAATTATACATTCCTAAGAAGTTGTGCCTATATACATACATAAGGAATGTCTCTTTTGAAGAGAAAGACAGTTCACTTAATTAGAGGAAATAGATGAAATTAGAAGAAGAGGAAGGACCAAAACAAGACCAGATGATTTTTGAAGCTGGTGAAAGTGAGGGGCCTCGATAGGCTTAGAGAACCGGTCGAGGACACATCCGCGTCCGCCAGCGTTTCGAGTAGAGCACCCCCCGTATACTGCCTTTCGTCTGAACAACCCCTATTAAATCAAACTAGATACAAACTAGGAATAAAGAAAATATTTATCGGTCGATAATAAATATTCTTATTAATTATCTCAAATAGGGGATCAGGAAAATTTAATCCCAACAATTTAAGGAGGTGCTTTCGCCGCCAATATTAAATAAAAAAATATTATATAATAACTATAGCTTAATTTTTTATAATCGTTTAACTCTCTATCTATCTTTGGTGAGGTTTCAATCACACTAATCCATGCAAATTTCTGAAAATAAAATTTTTTAAAATGTAAACATTTTCTTATGTAAGTCTTATGGAAAATTAAGATCTTGACACTTTCTCTTGAATTTTACTACTATTAGTTGAATAGATAAAGTTAAAAAAAAAACTAAAAATTAGCTTTTTGAAACATTCAGGTTTCTTTTTTTGCAATAAAATATATAACTTTTAAGGAGTTCGATGTTGGTTCTAGGTGAAACATTTTAATATAATAATAAAACTTGAGTAAGATACGAGGTAGGTTTCACAAAAAAGAAATAAAACAAAATTGAGTTTTGAATTAGATATATTTCGGGGGTTAGCCCATCATCAGGAGTCTAAGAAAACTGATTATATATTGGAAAAATAGTTTTACAAGTAACAATTTTTAAAAATTTTTTAAATGTATGTGGTGAGAGGAAAGTAGGGGAAGAGGAGAAGTTGTTCAAAGAATTAATATTTTCTATTGAGATTTGAACTGCCTGAAACGAAGCTATACGTGCTATTATAATAACGAATGGACAAGTACCTGAGAAGGTACAACTTGAAAGGTACATGAGAGAGTACAATTATCCTAGTATATTCAATGTGCGAACAATGGAACCCCCGAAATATATCGAATTCAAAACTCAATTTTGTTTTATTTCTTTTTTGTGAAACCTATCTCGTATCCTACTCAAGTTTTATTATTATAATAAAATATATCATTGACCGTGGAATTTACTGAGTTTACTTTAAAAAATCACATAAATGCTATGTTTGGATGTAAACATAAACAGTAGAAATACAACCTATTGCCAAATCATACAAGAGCTACTATCAGTTGATTTGAATAAATCAAACTAACTCTCGTGTTTAATTATTTTTTTTATAATTGTTTTTATTTCAAACATTTACGGCTTTCATACTATTGATTTTTTTAATTCTATTATTTTTCATTTGTATTTTAACTTATTTTATTAAATATTAGATAGGTACTACACTTCTTTTGACTCAACTGGAGCGAAAGGACCTCCTTAATGCGGCATTCTATAGTAGTTTGATATTTAAAAAAAAATTTGTTTTTGTATTATTATAATATTAATAATATTTCTATTGTTTTATTATATTAGGTATTTAGTGGGTGAAAGTCCCATAAACCAGAAGTGCAACTTCTGACGGGACATTACCTTTTTCACCCTTATGAAACAAAAAAAAATATTCTATTATAGATACCTATATATAAATAAACTGAAATTTTGCACACACTTTTGGTGCTAGGGAAAACAGAATCTAGTAGGTACCTATATTATTTTTCATAATTTACATGTAATTTTAACAATTTATTACATTTTGCGCCTAGAGCTTATGCAGCCTATTGTATTCTTAACCATAGAAGAGGAATACCCTACAGGCGTTGAGAGGCGGCCAAGTTTATTATACGCCACGGTCCATAAACTCAATTTCAGCATTAGAACAATAGAAATTATATTAATATTAATAGTATTATATTATTAAGAATTTTTTTTAATCAAACCACAATAATATAGAATGCGGCGTTAAATTGTCGCTTTCCTAGAGCCCTCAAATAGGTAGGTACAATAGATTAGTGTTTCTCAAACTTTTTAAAGTGGGGGAACTCACTAAACTCTGACATTTTTTTGCGCAGAACACTTACAATTCGCAATATACATAATCTTTAAAGCAGGTGTGGTCAACATTTTTGAAGAATGGAAAAAGGACAATGCATGCAAAAATAGCCCCGTTATTGAAAAGGAGTGTGTGGCTTAAATTGATTTTTCTTTTGTAACAATTTTTATTTATGTATTTGATTTTTCGCGGAACACTTGCAATGGCTTCACGGAGCACCAGTTTCGCGGACCACGGATTGAGAACTATGACAATAGATTGTGTGTTCATATAACATTTTAATATTGATTGACAATTTAATTCAAAATATATACCTATGTATAAATTCAGGTATTTTTTGTTTTAGAATGTGTGTTCATATAACATTTTAATATTAATTGATAATTTTATTCAAAATATGTACCTATGTATAAATTCAGGTATTTTTTGTTTTTAAAAATATTGAAAAAAGACCAAAGCAGAAGAATAGCGTGACATCTGAAGAAAGCTTAGACAATTTCCTTCCATTTGAAAATAAAAATATAGAGGTATATAGGTAATTTATCTTATTTATCTTGACTTCTAATCGAGCTTACTCATGATCAATTCTCGCTTCAGTTAGAACAATTCCCACTTTTCTCAAAAAAGCAAAGTTCCTCACAATGGAAGGCAACAGAAAACCACCCATGTGAACACTTTCCCCAGGAAAATTACCATAGTTATAGCCAATACTCAAAATCGTGCATGGGACTTGAAGAAGATCTTATTTTTACAAAATAAAAGACCCCGGACAAATTGGGCTTTAACCTTAATTGATTCGTACTAAGTTAAAATATATCTATCCTAAATACAGTCCACCAAACAGCTCTAATTTATCGTTCGAGCGAACTGAAATCGATCAGAGTTCAGTAGAAACTCTAACACAATAGAATTAATTACTTATATTATTCGAAATCTTATGATTTTTATATATAGATATGATATTATATTTTCATTGTAGGTATATTTAATATAATATCATTTTGTGAGAAAATATTGTTATTTTAATTTTAATTTGTGAGCTGTTTTAGCGATCAAAATAAAAAACAAAAACAAAAACACATGAAGAATTATCACCAGATTCATTCATTCACAACACACTCCCTCATATATCTCCTGGTTGAGTATTTCCACGAAAACGATTGTAGTTTGAAGACTCTCATCATAAAATGATACATGTCATTGGTTTTTGTTCACGTCTCTAAAGAGCTTCTTCTAAATACGTGACTCTTCGACTTTAATTTTCGACTTGACTATTATTATCATCTCTTGACTGATATAAGAATTTATCTATTTTATGACTAGACAATTTAATTTAGAGAATATACTGTGCAATTCAATCTAATTTCATCAATTCTATTGGCGTGCATTAAAACTAAAACGAAAATTTATTTCTTACAAATGATAAACTGTATTTTAATTAATGAAATAATAAAAAACAAAGGCTAAATAGTTATGCGTTATTTAAATCTTTAATTATTTTGAAAGGGAAATTTTTTTGAAGAGGAGGGAAGTTCCCCCGAAACGTTAGTTTCAAAATATTATAAAGGGAAAACATTTCCAATAAAAACTTTTTTATTGGAAGTGGCCTCTTATTTATTTCTGGACTACCTTCCTTCCAATTCTGAGCTATTAATTCTATAAATTGTTGCTTTATATGGTACCTATCTCTTAATTTGATTTTTCAAAATCTTCTCGTAGGTATAGGTAATTATTTATATATTTTAAATATTATAATCGAAATGAATGTGTCATTTAAATGTACCTACTTTGATAGATGATTAGATATATTATCTCTGGCCATAACATAGGTACATTTTTTAAATTTATTAAAATATTTGATAAAATTTAATTTTAATTTTTTACAAAATCTGTAGGTTCCTACCTACCTTCTCCTTTTAACGAAATTTTTAGATAAATGGGATTACGACATTTCTAGTAAATTTTAAAAGATTGTATGTAAATATAAAATAGAAGTTTTACTTAGGGAAAGTGGTGTAGGTTTTAGATGAAACATGATATTAATGAATAAAGTAAAGGGAGTCTAGTTTCACAGTGATAAAATAAAACAGATTAAAAACTAATAATGATTAGTTTTTATTCTTAATCTTAATCTTTGAGTTTTATTTCATTCACTGTGAAACTACACTACCTTTACTTTATTAATTAATAAAAGAGAAGTGCAGAAAAATTACCTACTTAAAATTAATAATTGAAAATACGTAAATTGTCGTACATAATAGGTAGGTATGTGCCGGATATATGGTCATTTTTAATAAATTTTTGATAAATAAACTTGTAACTTAAATTTCATATAATTTTGCATATTCCAGATCAAAAGGTTAATTGAACAATGACATTAAACAATAACATACCTAATAAGGATTTTCTAAATTTATGTAATATTAGATACCTACCTATCTATATTTGAACAAAAATATTCAGAAATTATTGGATATTTTTTATTAACCTAGACTGAATAATTGAATTCTTTGGATATGATTGATTTAAATAAAAGTCAAAATCACAAGTTTATCGCAGTTTTGATATACATAGTAGGTAAGTAGATATATATCTATCTATAAAAAAAAAAAATAGAGAGAAAATTAATATAAATTACTTTAAATTTTTGCAATTAATATGATAGAAGATTAATTAATTTTACAAGGTTTTTTTAAGCTGGTGATTGGTGCATGTTAAGGCTTTATGAAGAATGCTGATTTAATTAATTTTGACTAGAAACAAAAAAAAAAAAAAATAATAATCTCGGATATAATTTATGTACCTACTTATCTAAGAAAATGGAAACGTCACGATCTCGATTTATTTTACTAAGCTCTAAATACCAATAAATAAAGGTATAGCATATAAAAAATATTGGAATAAAATCACAAAAGAGCATGATATTAAAAATATAATATAAAATATTATTTATTAGGTAGGTACTGATTATCTCTTGTTAGATCTATAGATAAAGAGAGGTATTTCTTGAAAGTTGGTAGATACAATTTCTTTGTAAAATTAAAGAAATTAAATGTAAGAAAACGAATTATTAAATCTAGGTAAGAAATATAGGTAGAGATAAAAATAATTTTTATGTTAATCGGGAGATTAATTAAACCATAAACAAACCGAATAGCAAAACGAAAGCCTTACTTACATGCTCGAATGAAATATCGGATAAGGGAGCGCGAGGCAGAGCACCGGCGGAGCAGCAGCTTGGCGCATCAAAGGGCGGGCTCCGACTTCAGAAGAAAAAAAAGAAGCTCGAGCGCGTGTGGGCGTACTCAGAGGCGTGGTCAACTCTTTTGGAGCAAGCTGATAGGCTAAGCATTGGTGGGAGAACTTGGGAGTAGCCACGCCTACAGGGCGGAGAATGCGCAGAGGCGATTTCAGCCTGTCTAGCTCATCGTTGCCACCTTCAGTCGTGCCTCGACGGCCGAACTAGGTATCTCGCGGCCGAAGCCGCGTGACTCTTCTCGTGTCAGTGAGAGTGAACGTGATCGATCTCTAGTGTAAACAATGTACGTGCAACGCTAGGAGGCCAGCGAGATGTTGGTCCCAGCGGATATGATGGCTGCTCAGAGCAAGATGCTGTATCAAATCAACAAATACTACGGTGAGCGGGTGCAAAGCCGCAAGGGACAGGTGGCCAAGACTATCCGCGAGGTGTGTAAGGTGGTGCAAGACGTGCTCAAAGAAGTGGAGGTTCAAGAGCCCAGGTTCATCTCTTCCCTGACCGAATGCAACGGTCGCTACGAAGGACTTGATGTGATTTCCCCTGGAGAATTCGAGGTGGTCCTCTACCTTAACCAAATGGGAGTGTTCAATTTTGTAGATGACGGTACTCTGCCAGGATGTGCTGTGCTTAAATTAAGCGACGGTCGCAAACGCTCCATGTCTCTCTGGGTGGAGTTTATTACCGCCTCCGGTTACCTATCAGCCCGGAAAATCCGATCCAGATTTCAGACGCTTGTCGCTCAAGCATGTGACAAATGCGCCTATCGAGATGTAGTCAAGATGATTGCCGACACGACGGAAGTGAAGCTGCGTATTCGGGAAAGGTTCATTGTGCAAATCACCCCCGCATTCAAATGTTCGGGTGTGTGGCCGCGGTCTGCTGCCCACTGGCCACTTACTCACATTCCCTGGCCCCACCCTAATCTCGTAGCCGAAGTTAAGACTGAAGGTTTCGATTTGTTAAGTAAAGAGAGTGTGGCCATGCAGGGCAAACAATCGGCGATGGAAGGCGATGCTTGGGTCCTGTCATTCACCGAGGCTGAGGGTCGACTCTTGCTTGGCGGGTGCAGGCGTCGATGTCTCTCCATTCTAAAGACGTTGAGAGATCGACATCTTGATCTTCCCGGCAACCCTGTTTCTTCCTATCATATGAAAACTTTACTTCTCTATGAATGTGAGAAACACCCACGTGAGCTCGAATGGGACGAGCCTTCTCTGGGGGATCGGATCAACGGTATACTTCTGCAGTTGATTTCTTGTTTGCAGTGTCGGCGCTGTCCTCATTATTTCCTCCCCAATTTGGACTTATTCAAGGGCAAGAGTCCGTCGGCGCTTGAAAACGCGGCCAAGCAGGTGTGGAGGCTCACGCGGGAACTTCTCACGAATACCCGCTCATTGGAGAAGCTTTAGTGTAATAAGTGCTAGTGTCGCCCTCTGATCCTCCTCAGACGTAAGTAGCAAGGACTTTTTGGACTGCCCAGCTGAAGCCTCTAGCCATCTACTGTTATTCTTTAAAGACATATTTATATATTTGCAAATATAAGTTCGTTCCATGTTAATAATTGTATATACAGATTTTTTATTATACGAAATGTTTATTATTTTTTATTAATATTATTATAAATATTGATTTTTTTATTATATTATTTAACTTGTGGCTTTTTTGAAATCTAATATTGTAAATTTGTCGTGTTAGTTCCGTATAAATAAAAACGTATTTAATATTCCCGAATTTGGTGTTTTAGTCTCCATCCCATGCATTTTATATTTACTTAGTCAAGAAAATTATAGCTATAAGAAAAGGTTAAATTAATATTCTAATAAAATTTAATAGGTTATAGATCCCATATTTGAGAAGTTCAAAGTCAAAGTGGATTAAGTCAAAAAGATTACTAGATAAATGGCATTAAATATAATTGGTTTTGCCCGATTGACAAAGCAGGTTAGACATATAGAATTTATTTATTATTACTATAGGAAGCCTAGTTTAAATATATGTTATAATCTGAGAACTCAATATAGAAAAAAAACAGGAATATTATGGATTTTATCTTTTTTGGTTCTGAAAGTTTCTTTTCAATGGGGGGGGGGGGGGGGGGGATTAACAAAGAAATTATAAGTCTTAATATCCTTATAAAAACTAATTGTTAACTGATGTGGAACTAGGGAGAAATGATGGATTATTGAATAGAAGTTAATCATAAGTATATAGTTAGCAATTTCCTCACGTTATTAGGCTGGTTTTTGATTTTTGTTTTATTTATTGAAAAGTGTCTGATATCTATAAAATATGAAATACTCAGGATAGGCCAGTCAAAAATAATATATGTCTACATTCAAGGAATAAGATTCCGTGGCTTATTTACTAATTTAAATTTTTTACCTGATCTATTCTATACCCCCATATATGTATGATCGTAATATTGTCTTAAGTGTAAAAACTATCATGGAACTTGTTGAAGCATTAATTAATTGAAATAAATCGCAGATTAGACGTGGGAAGTATCAAGAGTTGATGTCGATCGTGATACCTTGGTGCTGAGTCACCGGCCCACAGGGAGTCCATTCTTTTGACCCTTATTGTCTTCCAATAGCTAGTTCACGATAAAACCGTGTCTTTTATTTCGGATTTATCTAGAGAATAGCCCGATAATTGTTTCAAAAAACGAAGTAATAAAACAAAGTACAAGCGGCGAGTGTAGGCGGTGAGAAATTTGTTTATCGCTACAACTATTGAGCGATAGGGATACAAGACATAAATTATTTTTATTTCGAAAAACGAATCGTTTTTATCTAATCAAACGTATTCTAAATATCTATTAGTTATTCTATTATTGACAAATAAAATCACCACGTGAACAATAAAAACATTGTTATTACTTAATTGTATTCAATAGTGTATTAAAATACTAGTTTTATAAGGTCATGTTTTGTCAAACAGGTCTAAGTTTGGGAAGCCTTATTTTTTTACTTTTATTTGTACTTAAAATTAATGTGAAATTGTTTTATTAATGTGCCTAGGTAAGCAAACCTTGTAGGTTAGGTAGGTATGTTATTAAATAGACTGTTATATAAATAAACAAACAACTCTAAAAAAAAATTTCAAAGGAATCTATTTCAACATTTTAAATTACATTATGAATAGATTACCAAACCAAAATTGAAAAAGTAAATTAGTTTCAAAAACCTATACCTATGAGATCAAAATATTTTGTCTACGAAAGCTTCAAGATTGAAAAAAAATCAAAAGATACATATAATTTGAATATAGCTGCGGTATAATTCAATTTCAGGATAACTGAATAAACAATGCTATAAATTTAGAAAAAATATATAGTTCTCATTTTGGGAAAATCATAAGTAAATAAATAGTTTAGCACCGAGATTGGAGAAATAGGAATCAAAATACAACTTATTTAAAAATAATTATATTTAATTATGTTTGATTTTAATTAAAATTTCAACTCTAAATCAAATCAATCGCAAAAATAAAAGCTTCAACATCAGGTTCATTACTTATTTATTTTCTATATACTAGGTAGGTAGGTATGTAGGTGTACTATAGTAGGTAGGTACAAAAATTATAAAGGGTTGGCGATTCTTGTAGGTTATTAAATAGATTAACTATTTAATAATAATAATAATAAAAACACTAAAAGAAATGGTACAATTTGAAATTCATTTCAACACTAAAAAACTATATTATAATGAACACATTACAATACTGGAATAATTCTAACACGAAAATAGCCACAAAATTTATATACCTATTATTATTATTAGTTAGGATTGGTAGAAACTCTTAAATGCCTTCTAATTTTAATTTAAATAGAGAAATTGACTTAAAATTTTTAGAAAAAATAATTTTTATGGGTATGAACTTCTCTCAAGTCAATTCCAATTCCTCGATTACTTTTAAAATTGTAAAATGAATTCTCTTTTAATAATATGTTATTATCTCTAAAAGCTGAAATATAAATAATTAAAATTTTATCATTTTGGTTTCAAAAAGTTAGGTTTTTACCATTTTATTATATATCATTATTAACTGGATCGATATATTTATTATGTAGGGAAACAATTATTAACAATTTATCGTGTTATTTGTACCTAACTTATAATTTCTAAGCACTAATTAATATTTTATCAAAAGTTTAATTTTTAAAAAAATGGACATACCTATACCTATTAGGTACATTTTTATTTTTAATTTTTCTAAAACTATCTGAAATTATTAGTTTTTCTTGTGATGTTGTTTGTTTCTTCTCTTTCTTTATTATAATTGAAGAATATATTTTTTCCTTCATTATTCAAATCGAAATCGTTTGCTTTGACTCCTCCTCGGTCACTAAACTATTATTTAGCCCTTTATATAATTTTAGGGGCCCACCTCTCTAATAAATTAGTTAATATTTCCGTCGACGTTTAATGATTTTTAAACACCCTCCAAATTATCTTTAAAATGTCGGTTATTTTTATCTATCACGATGAATTGTCAAATTCACAATATTTATTTCGTTCGGAATATTTAATTTGAAAAATAAATATATTACTTTTGATTTTAACAATTTTGTGAAATATATTATCTCAATTCACATTGTAATTATAAAATAGTTTTTTTGGATTAGGATTTAGAGAAAATGGCTATATATTTATGACATATGGCGTCTTTATTATAAGTAACTTTCCAAAGTTTTTCTCGTAAAGTTCACCTAATTGCAGCTCCTAATCAGATTTATATTTAAGTAGCTTCCGTTGCCAAGCGAATTTTAAATCAGGGTTATTATTAAATCAACCCTCCATCAGCAGTTCTCTCGATATTTACTAGACATCTCGGGATGTTTTTACATGGCGAACATTAACATTAACCAACGAAAAGACTGAATGAGGTGTGAACAATATTACAGGGAATAAGGGCGATGAGAAAAGGCTGAGCAGCTGCCAAGTCATCTCGCAATTAATTTTCTATATAGCAATAGAAGCACACTGAAGAGATTTATACGAGTGGTGGGTCGATTTATTCAAGTAACATGGGGATAATTACTGATTAGGCTATTGAGTTAAAATATTGATATGCGAATGAGTCAATTAAAATGTAAACGGTATGATAACACAATGTCAAAACACTGATAAAGAATCTCTTATTATCAGATTCATCTTCTGCCACAAGTTTTTGTTTGTTTGTACTTAAATTTGATGGTAAAGGCCGCTGCAAACGTGGCTTATTTTAATAATTTTTTGTCTGCTCACTCCCACTCATAAGCATCCCAGGATCAAGCTGGAAAATAGAACATGTCCTATGCTAAGCAAGCTAGCCAGAAAGAAATCCAGCAGTGACGTCATTTATATCCCATAGGTCTCCAAATTGTATCAGGTAGAGGAAAAAGCCTCATGTGCAGCAGGGTTAAGAAACTGTTACCAACTCTTTGATGACGTCATTGTAAGATCGAATAATATTCCATGACTGTTAATAATAGTTATATATTAGTTTTCTGTCATTTTTCTTCTTTTTAATTTAAATCTTTGATCCTTCTATAACCTCAAACAAACTATTTAATAAATGAGTACATACTTTTTTAGTAGCCTATAATTCTAATAGACAATAGAGAAGTCATCTACTATTAAATATTTTCCACATATCATATTCTCTTTTGGCGCTGATTTCGCTTGAAGCTTCAAAGAATCACATGGTTCAAGAGAAAACTGATTTGATAGTTTTAACAGTAATCTAACAGTCTCAAATTTGAAAACAAGCAAATTTTACTCATTTTCTACTAATTAGAAATTCACTGGCTATATTTTCTTGGGAAAAGGATTTCTAACACAACGAAAAATGTGTGAGCTACTTGGCTCATTACTGTATACCGATCTGCGTTTTCTGGTGAAATTATACTAGTTAGACTCCAAATGAAAAGTTCATATTCTATCGCGCCTTGTAATTCTATTCACACGAACACTAGAATGACTTGATTCATTCTTTTGAGGGATTTCAAGCCATTTCATTTTATTTGATTTAATTACAACTTTAAAAGTTATTTACACTGACAATGGATAAATTGAAAACAAGGAGCTAAAATACATAGCAGTTGATGAACCTTTAAACCCTCAATAATAATAATAATAATTGAAAACATTTAATTTAACATTGTATAAAAACAAAAACAAAAAATATAAGTCAAAAACTATAAAAAGCTAATATTTTATTTATTAAAAAAAAATAATTTCGGGAAATTCAAATTTTATTAATGCTTGCTTTATTTCTTTTTATTCTAAGTATTAAAAACTAATGTTTTATTACGTATATATATATATATATATACCTATATATTTTAATATTACCTATGTAATAAAATTAACAAATTTTTTCGACTTATAAAAATTCTTTGAAATTTTTAAAAATACCAAAATTTTATGGTTTGATGTAATTGTCGCCGTTTAATTAAGTAATAGGGATAGAGAAGTAAAAAATTCCGTATGCAGTGTGTATCGTTTGTAGGAAGGTACAATTCTAAATCTCCTTCTGCGTGATGTTAATAGCATATTGCCTTGATTAACGAATTACAGAGAGAACTTGATTAGAATCCAGCTGATAACAAGCACGAGCTTATAACGGGCCTATTAGGAGCCGAACAAAACAAACGGCAAAGTAGCAATTAGGAGATTTAAGGGCATATTATGTGCTTGAAACTCTCCAGGAACACTCGCCGGAATTTATTTATTTGTACCTTTTTAAGGATGCGTGTAATTCGATCATAAAATACTACTATTAATTCAGTGATGGTCAAACGCGCCAGTTAATAACTACTAATACATCCAGTCACGAAAAGTTTCCAAATTATATTTGACTTGGGGAGGTATTTTTTTTTTTTTTTTTTTTTTTTTTGAAAGAGAGAATAAACAAATATTAGGTATTTATATAACTCAGATTGAATAATAATTTCAATATTTACATAATTAAATTATATTTTTTCTGGAACAGTATAAAAATTATTGCCCCAAACTAATTTTAGAGGAAAAAAGCGAGCTTTTACAAAATAAATAAAAAATAAAATTTTTAAGATATTAAATTAAATTTTTAGCATTAAATTTTGTTATAAAACATTTAACAAGAAAAATCAATTGCACTGATCGTAAATTGGAAGTTTACAAGCGCAAATTAATTAGATAATTAAGTGAAATTTGAGCCAAGAGAATAGCTTTTCTTAAAGAATTGGATTATAACATTATCGAATTAAAATCAACATTTAGTATATCCTCTTATATTTTTGTACCTGTTTTAATACTAAAGATTTTTTTGTCACCGGTAACACAGCCCATTTAGACAGCAGAATAGTAAAGTGTTAGTGAGGTAGCCGAGTTTTATCTTGTCGAGATTTTAGACGCTAGCAAGGCTCGAACCCGGGTCTCCCGCTTGAACATCGCAATGAACAATTCTGAAGAGGCCCAGTGCCTTATCCATCTCGGATACCCAACTCTCCTTATTAAACTTAAAATTGAAAAAAATTCTCGAATTAAACCACGGCGTTATACAAAAATAATGATTTTGAAATCTCAAATATTTTGTAGGATTTGATAGTTTTCTTATCTATAGTAGAAAAAAAACAGCAACTGAAACTCTTTCATCCGAAAACCGGGTCAAAATGAATGCCTACAACCATACCGATCCAGTCAACACTTTTATTTAATAAATTGATTTGTAGTTTGTAAAAAAATATTTGTATTTAATTGTGAATTAAATTCTTTGGATATATTTGCTATTAATGGGAGCCAGATGATATGAAAGATTTGTAATTAATATTTAAGGGCAACAATCAAATTTGAAAATTCAAATACTCTTATTTAGAACCTACATATCCAAATACTATGAAAAAAATATATGGAGCACTTTGATATTTATAAATTATATTATAAAAACATAAAAAAATAATAAATTAATAATAAATATACGTACCTACATAATCTTTGAAAAAAAATATATAGTTTTTATTTTAAAACCAATTTCAATCCATAATCTATTTGTATATACCTACCTACTACCTATAAATCTTGTTCCTTCAATAAAAGACATCTAATGTAAATTATTATTTAGAAATGATCAGTTCCGCAATAAGTTATTTGATTAGTAAAAATGCAAATTAAAAAAATAATAAAATATGAAATTTTTAAATATTTTGAGGAAATCAAACTCCATTATCTGAATAATATTCATTTATAGAATTTTTTTGGGATCAAATAAAAATTCCCTAGTAGCAATTAATTGATGGAAGTGAATTGAGCCCGAAGCGACAAAAAAGTATCCTATGATTAAATCAACTAATTCTACTTTTAAATCAAAATTAAACTGTGAAAAGAAACGAATCGAGGCGGTTCCACCTCTCTGATAATGAGAGCGAATGACTCCCAAAAAAGGGTACACGAATGGTGTGTGTTGTGGATGGGTAAATGAGGGATTTAAGCTGAAAATGTGCCGGCTAATGACTGGAGACGAGAAAATTACATTTGAAAGGATTCTCAAAGTGTGATAAGTGCTGGTTGAAAAGAGACCATTTATTGAACAGGGAAAAAAGGTGTCCTGGTGATGAAAGCGACGGAGGGAATTTCACAGTGGTTGTACAACAATGGAATAAACTAAAGAATTTTTTCAAAGGTTTTGTAACTTCGATATAATAAAATACTCAATTCTTCAATTATATTTCATAAGATCATATGCTATATATTTATTTTATTTTCATTTTGCTGTCCACCTCTATATTGGCAACTCGATTGTAAATATCCAATAATTTGAACAAGTAAAGCAGTTGAGTTGTTAGCTAATATTTCCCTCCAAGCCTAAACAGGTAATAAACTACTAAAATAATTATATAATATTAATCAACCTAGATATACACTTTATGAATTTTTTTTCTTATTGATTACATTGCGCAGTGCAAGAAAATGTATATAAAGGCCGCTGCACACGAGGCTTGTTTTAATAATTTTTTGTCAGCTTACAGCAACTCGGGAAATAGAACATGTCATATATTTTAAATCAAGCAAGCTAGCCAGAAAGACAGCCAACAGCGACGTCATTTCGTCTCAAACAGGCCTCCAAATTGCAAACAGAAAGCTCTCATCCCAAAAACAGATAGAGGAAAAAGCCTCGTGTGCAGTGAGTTTAACACCTATGAGTCAAGTTTGATTCTATTTATTTATTTATTTATTTAGATAATTTTACGGACTAGTAGTCCACTTACAAAAATGTCAAATACGTGTATAATGAGTGTTATATCAAGAAAAATAAAAAAAAAAAAAATTTTTTTTTTTTTTTTTTTACAAAGAATTAAAAAATAAAACATCAAAATCATATATAAACAATGCAATAAAAAATACAATAATCTATACTCGAACAATAAATATAATTAACAATAAAAGAACTATCACATGAAAATCATACAGAAAACAATAATGAAAAGAAAAGCAAAAGATAAAAGAGAAACATACATAAATAGGTACATAATTCAGTATTACAATGTTTACCGTGCTGGTGGGGATGTTCACATAAATTCATTCAAAACAAAAACAAAATCTCGTAAAAATTAAGTAAAGACAAAATTCAACAAAGATATGCCATTCAATAGTTTAATAATAATAAACCAAAAATAAAGCAATGCAAATCACTCCCATCAGACTGTCATAAATTTTCGGAAAAAATGATCTTTGATTTTATTTTTAGAGGTGTTAAATATGTCTATTTCCCTATATGTCTCGAGAAGAAAGAAAAGAAATATGCTGAACTATTTCAGACTCTAGAAATCGTCATAGGATTAAACGAATTAGATATATAGATATACCCCTGAAATAAAGGGTTGATTATTTACAAATTGAGTGTTTTGCAAAAATGAAACTTTAAAGGGGATTATGGACTTTATCTGATTTGAACAAAAAATGCCATGGTAGTAGGTATCTAGATTTTTCTTGCCTGTCGGGTGTGCCGAGATATTAAAATAACTCAAGAATAAAAAGTCGAAGAAAGTTCGTTCTGATGCCATATGTTTTTATTTCCCAAACAATGAATCACTTAGATATTAGGCTTTCTAGCTTCAGAATTTCAGATTGAAAAAAGTGCAGAAAATCAAAAAAAAAAAATTCAAATTGTTGCTATGTATCTAAATCTCAAAAAGAGATGTAGATGATGAGTTCAAATTTGACAGCTAAGTTTTTATTAATAAATACCAATATGTTGCAAAGTTCAACTTTTCAGCAAACTTTTTAGTGACAAAAAAATTACAAATCTTACTTTTCCCTTCAATTTTAGTGTAAAATAGTAAAATTAGAACAAGATTTTTCTCGAGAAGAAATCGAGACGGGGAGAAAAATTAAATACCTATTTTCTATTTAGAACAATAAATTTTCAAAATGATTTTTTTTACAATTTTCAGGGAATTCCAAAGACAAATAATCAAAAAGAAAAATTAAAAATTTTTGAGTGATGCAAAGACGTGATTAACATAATTTGAAAATTTTATTTTTAAAATATTTTTTAATTGACTCACTGACAAAAACTAATAAACTAAGGGTTTTTTAAATATTTATTTTTAATATATTGGTGGGTTTTCCACAAATTTCGTGATAGTAAAAAGTCCGAAGAACAGACAAGTTGTTTGGCGGCAAGAGTCGTGGCATCACCTGCCAGAACCTATGCTCCGAATGCGGACTCGCTCTGCGACTGCGAGGCCCCCACTGCATTATCCATACGGAAAAGTTGCAGACAAATTATTATAAAAGATTAGACTAGAATAGAGAAAAAATATATAATGTTTTCAAAAAAATATGTAGCAACTACTAACACTGTTAATTCTAAGTGTAGGTATATATGTGTATTGTGTATATTTAATTAATTAACTACTGATCTCAATAGCAGAACCGCGAGATGATTATTGAAAAATACAAAATTAACATCTAATAATGTCAACTAAAAATATTAGTCTTGGAAAAATATATTATTATTTAAACTAATCAGGGTCTCGCCAAGTCCCTTTTGCGCCGTCGTGTGATATACTGATTGGCGGCTTTATATGCACTGAGCCCAAATTACTGACAAGAGTTTTTTTAACGGGTTATAGTGGTGTTTCACAAGTATAAATAAAAAAAATTAAAAAATTCCTTTAATTATATTTTTGGAGTTTCATTTTACCTACTCTATACATATTTCGGGTTTTCAGCCCATCATCAGGAGTTTACAAAAGACTGTCTTTTGTAAACTCCTGGTGATGAGCTCAAAACCCGAAATATGTATAGAGTAGGTAAAATAAAACTCCAAAAATATAATTAAAGGAATTTTTTAATTTTTATATTTTTACTTGTGAAACTCCACTATAACCCGTTAAAAACTCCTGTGTTTAATATGTTTCACTATAAACCAACACCGCTTTCCCTAAATGCCAAATTACAGAGGCCACACATTTTTTCAAGTTTCAATGTTTTTTTTTACAAAAAGAACTAATAGGGCGAATAATAAATAGTTTCGCCCGTTTTTGAGATATTTCGAAAATACAAGGGAAAAAAATTTAATGCTTGTATATTATATGGCATATTTGTTATAATAGAATAAAATTAGTAACCTTCCCTAAAATCTCATTTGTGAGTAATATACGTAATTTGCAAACATTCATTGTAAGGATACATTTAATTTACTCATACTAATCAAGAGAATCTAACTGCTTTTTTCTGGAGTTATACTATCTTGTCCTCACGGATTTTTATTTTGGACTACACAAAAAATTATAAGTACTCTTCTCAAAACAAATATTCGATTCAAATTAAAAAAAAAAAAATTTCGAGTGAAATGAAAAACTATAGCTTGTAAATTTTAAATTTGTATCTTATTTAGTCTATAAGATACCTACATTGATCTGATAGGCTCTTTAAGCGGAACCCTAAAAAAAGAGAAGACACTATTTTAAAAAGTGTAGATCCAGCTACAGTTCTCATGATTGGATCCTAGCATGGACTAGTAGATATAGAAAATGTAGTTTCCCAAAATAAAGCCTTCCTTCAACAATCAGATGATTTAGAAATAACTAAAGATCAAGACTATTAAGTACGTATCTACCAGTGGAATGAGGTCCGTGGATGCTGTGGATGCGGCGCATCCCTAAAATTTCAAACATGCAGAGCATTTTCATAAATATCGACTTCAAAATTTCAGGAGGATCGTTAAATTTTAAAATTATTATCCGTTATTTCAAATATTTCTAGAAAAACATTTTTTGTTTTGAAAAGTAGAAATATTGGTTCTAGAAATTAAATAAAATTGTTGCTTAGTTTCAAGGGGCAATTAAAATGAAAGATTTTCCGAAAAGGGTGCTGATAGAAGGTTTGAAGTCCCTACTAGGTATATCTTTCAGTTCAAGGATCTCAAAGACTAGTCCAAAAGAGTTTTAGTCGAATAAAAATTGTTCTCGCTGAGGAACTATTAAAATAGAAATAATACAAAAAAGGAATAAATCAAGATGATTCAGTAATCTTTGGAGAAATCCATTTCAAAAAACTCTAAATATATAAAATCGGAAATAACTAAGAGTGCTATAGACGTCATAGCAATAGAATTAGGAGAAATTTAAGATTTTCTTATCGGACAGGCTGATTCATTGTCGAAGATGGTCGATTTCCATCTTAGGGAATGTGGAGTTTAAACCACAAGATTTAATTTCTGACTTCTACCTTCACTCACACAAAACAGTATGCGTTTAGGGCGAAGGTTACAAAATATATTTTTTTTAAATCTAATGTTAAATTTGAAAAATAAGGAAAATGATGCCGTATTTGATGAAATTCGCAAAAAAAAGCGAAAATTAAAATAAAATTTCAAAAAATGAAGTGTACTTTTTTGAACATCATCTCCTGATTGAAAAGTCACAAACCGTGGCCACTGGTATCGATATATCTTTGTATGGAATTAATTATGATTTTTTTTAATTTAGAAATTTATTTATTTATAATAAATTAATAAAACATTTAAAAAATGTAATTTTCTACTTACGGTAAATGTAATTATTGTACAAAAGCAGATTGTCTCCTAAGAGTTCAAAGCTAATTCTTCGAGATCATTTGTGATCTGAACGTACCATATAATTATTCTTTTCCCTCTCGGTATGTGTGGTTGTGCGTACCTTAGAGAATATTTTTCATTTATTCTTATTTGGAAACAATAATAAAGTTTTACTCTTTATTGGCTTAATCATTTCTAAACTTAGATTACCAGAAAAAAAGAAAACTTTTTACCAAATATCATAATAGCTTTTTCACTACTTTTATATAAATTCCCTGTTAGCTTATTCTAGGTTCTATCAGAATGTATCATCCAATAAATTTCAAATATGTTTTACTTTTCATAAGAAACAAAAACACGTTACAATTTAGGGCAATCAAGTTTTATAATAAAGATGCAAGAAGATGTAACACCTCTAAGTCAGGGTTGGTGACAGACTTTATAGCAAGAAGAGGGATTTTCAGGGATTGAGAAGGCATATATTATAGGGATGAAATGATTATATAATTAATTATTCTTCCAAAAATTAAATGACTATGTAGTTTATATCTTCGAAATTCAGAGATTTATTTTTCATAATCTCATTGATGAATGTCTTTGTTAAAGTGAAAATTCAATGATAATAAACCAAAAATGAAATAATTTTATTGACAATTTCCAAAAACTGAAGATTGTCAACCGGTGGTAACCGAAGCTTTCTATAGAATTAATATGAATAAATAAAAAATAATTTATCGTTATTATGAAATTTATTTTAATAGTGTGACAAATAACACTTGAAAATTGTTAAATAACATCGAGCATGGTGTCAGTACAAGGTGAAACATTATTTTTAATAATAGTTGAATTCAATAATAAATGCAAAGTGAGTTCCACAAAAATAAAATAAAATATATTTAAATGTATTAGGCCATCTTCAGGAGATACAAACAAAGATCGAGTTAAATAACTTTTAATGAGATAGTTGGTTCAAGGTGAAACATTTTTTAATAATAAAAAAATTAGTTAAAATTGCAAGGTGGGTTTCGCAAAAAATAAAATAAAACAAAAGTGAGTTTTGATTTCGATATATTTCGGGGTGTCAGCCCATCGTCAGGTATCGAAATCAAAACTCACTTTTGTTTTATTTTATTTTATGTGAAACCCATCTTGCAATTTTAACTAATTTTTTATTATCGAGTTAAATCTTTAAATATACTATATTTTCTTTTAGGTATTTTCGTGAAACTCACCTTATATTTATTTAATTCTACTATTAAAAATACTTGAAGTTTCAAAGAATTATAGTGGGATTTTACTGTTGATAGAAGAGTGGTGGTCAGAGGAATTAACACTCCTAAGACAACGAGTGAACCAACAGTCAAAAAACATTAGTAACACCAAAAGGCGATTCGGTCCCTGTCCTACACTAGATAGGATGATAAACGAATACAAAAAAATTCGGAATAAATATACGCGACTAATAAAAAATTCAAAAGCCAAATGCTGGCAGGACTTTGTCACGGTTGAGGGAAATAGAGACCCCTGGGGACTTCCATATAAAATCATACGAAACAAAATAACAAGTGACTGCGTCTACCACGGGGCAGACGGAATCACTAAACTCGACGAACTGGGAAACAAAATGCTCACCAAAATGGTTCCCAGTTCGCAAGAGCAAACCACGTCGGATGACTATGCGAATGACAACTTGGAACCACCCATCGTGAGGGACGAAATTAAAAACTCGATCCTCAAGATGCGGAAAAAGACCGCTCCAGGTATAGACGGAATATATCCAGAAATTCTCGCGAAAATTTTCGAACTAAAACCCGAAATCCTCATCAACATTTTCAACAACTGCCTAGAAAATAGAACCTTTCCAAATCCATGGAAGGTGGCAGAACTCAAAATTTTACTAAAAAGTGGCAACAGAGACCCCAACAATCTGGGCTCTTACAGACCCATCTCACTGCTACCTTCAATCGGGAAGCTATTCGAAAGAATACTCCTCGGACGAATACAGACTGATTATAATAATATGAATCTGGAAAATAGCAGTCAGATGGGATTTAAAAAGGGACTATCAACTGATGATGCCCTCTTGCGAATCACTAAGCTGATCAGAGCAAATCAAAAACAGCAAAAAAACAAAAATATCCCCACAAAAAAAAATCAGGAAACGGTCCACACCATGGGACTGTTCCTAGACGTAAAAGGAGCATTCGACAATGTATCCTGGAGCGCTATCTTTCGAAGGTTGTCAAAAGCAAACATATCCAGTACGCTATACGAAACAGTAAAATCATACTTCACTAATCGTAGAATGATATTGAAACTTGGGGACACTAATAACGAAGCCACAATGGAAAGAGGATGCCCCCAGGGCTCAATTATGGGCCCCTTGGCCTGGAATTGGGTCATGGATGAGCTCCTCGACAAATTGACAGAGCTTGAATCCGAAGGCATACACGCCACCGCGTATGCAGACGATCTAGCCCTGATAATTTACGGGAAATCGCGAGACGACCTGATTAGTAAAGCCAACACAGCCATTACCGTAACCCAAAATTGGTGCCAAAATAGTGGCCTACAACTTGCAGAGGAAAAATCAATAGGAATCCTCTTTTTCCACACGCTTAAATTCAATAACAGAATCATTATTAAAATCAACGATAAAAACATACAGTTCAAAAAAGAAGCCAAATATTTGGGAATCTGGCTGGACGAAGATCTGACATTTATTCCACATTTCAAAAAAGTAAAGGAAAACATCAACTCACTTTCCAATAGCATCAAATCAATCGCACGACAGAAATGGGGTCTTAATCAAAAAACAGTCGCCCTGTATTGGAAAAGTCTATACCTTCCAATTGCTACATATGGAGCTGTCGTTATTGCTCAAAATCCTGAGCAAGTATCACTAAACAACGCAATGAATGCGATCGATCGAGTCATTCTTCTTGGCTCGATAAGAGCATGCAGAACTGTGTCAACAGCAGCGCTTCGGGTATTAGCAGGTGCTGCTCCACTCCGATTAGAAATAAAAAAACTAGCAGCAAAACACAAAATCCGAAAAAACATCAACGCCACGTTAGGACGATATGAATTCATACAACATGAATCCATGGAAGACTACCGTGTCGAACGCGAATATACAAAACTAGATCTCGAAATAGGCAGACAATGGCAAGAGGAGTGGGAGTCAGGTGACACAGGTCACCTTACCAAGCGATTCTTTCCACGTGTCAACTACGGGAATATGCCTAAGTGGTATAATCCCGACATGTTCACGCTATTCCTCCTCAGCGGTTACGGGTCAATAAATGGCACGCTTCACGCGAGGGGCGCAGCAGACACACCCAGTCCAAACTGCCCTCAATGTTCAAACACTGAAGAAACTGTCGAGCACATTCTCTTCGAATGCCCGCTCTACACGGATCTCAGATACCCTGAACTAGCTAATGAAAACTTTCGGAACAACCTTCCAAAATTAATAGAATCAAGCGATCTATTCAGTAAATTCAAAACCTTCGCTGGACTGGCCTTCCCCCACCGCAGACTCATAATACAACAACTAAGGAGCCTCACTCCAGACGCTTTTGAAAACACATAATAGAAGACTAAGGACAAACGGCATTAGAAATACAATGCCTCCTATCCGCTCTTTCTCTCTCACTCTTATAATTAAGTGGGCCTGACCAACTATTCTGACCAGACCAACAAGGGGCGGGGACTGCAAAGTCCCGGCCCCTTCAAGCATGCTAATATATATATAAGATTAACCTAGATTAAGCATCTTAGAGCAGCACTA